>APFE030438873.1:110567-151057 GCA_000404065.3 Pinus taeda
TTACGCAGAGATTGTCGAACAGTACGGACGAGTTGACCTAACAAAGTTATAAAGCTCTTTTTCGTTAACAGTGAGGGTGGCAAAAGTTGTCAATTGCTTTTTATTTGTGATATGGAAGGATCTTTCATTTGAATCATTTCGTTAGCGTAGTTTGCAAAACCAGGGTGTTTTCAGGAACATGGTTTGTTCATAGAAGCGTATTTTAGCCTTTTTAGGTTGTGATTTTTACGGTTTATATTTGCAGGCCTTGGAATTTTATGGTGTTTCACGCGTTTTTATGACGTTGACTCTATTTACAGTTTAGGAACATAATTTAAATATAAAAGGGTGTAGTATCTATCTATTTATGGATTCAGAAACGCAACCAAAATTTAAAAAATTACTATATCTTCGAAAATTGCAACTCTATCTTGTATACCCTAACCTCAAATTTATCTTTGGGATGCTTCAGAAACATAGATGTTAACCATTGTTTAAACTTCATGCTGGTGAAATTGTGAGCAAAGACATTGAATGCCAGCGAATCATAGTCGTTGACTCCGGTAAATGTCATATTAAAATATTTTAAATTTTAAATTTAGTTTTTTACAATTTTTTAATTTACTAAGAAAAGGAGTTGTTTTCAGTATTATTTTTTACAAATTTTTCTCGTAGATTTTTTGGTTAATTTTTCTAAAATCTTGTATGAATTCATTGAAATCACAAGATTGATGGGTAAACCCCACACAATAAATGTGGCTTAGGAGATTTTCATGGTGGTAAATCCATATATACAGTCAAAAACCTAGTTTAAATAACACAAATCAATATTTCACTTCAAAATTTTCCACAGGATGAAATTCCAAAAATCACACTAAAGACAACTCCTTACTAAAAGCCACTGAATCACCCATAATATTATCATGTTTTCCGCTCTACTATAATGAATTTATTATGGTACCTAATTGCACACTGCTTCATTTAATTGGCTCATAGAAAGCCTTTAGAACGATAGAAGTTTCTGTGTGATTGGAGTTTTGTAATGAAGCGGCAAGTTTTCTATGAAATTGTTTAAAAATGAAATTAAAAATAACGTGTTATATAGTAGTAAGTCTTTTTAAATATAATTTAAGTAGATGGAAAGAGTTGTATATATTAATAATAAATAATTAAATATTCAAATGTGGCTGATAAGAAAAATAAATATAAATAAGTTCTGGATTTTAGACTTTTGTGGCTTATTTTTTCTAACTTAGTTACCGGAGAATTCACAGTATGAATCATTCTTTGTCAACCTTTCGAATCTCAACCGAGATCCATCATCAGGACCAATTGAATGCTGGATAGAAAAAGAACAGAATTAAGGGATAAATAGTAAAGAGGGAAAAAATGAGATGAAGGTCTGCTACCACAGATTTTTGCTGAGAGGTAGGCCAATTTTATTAATTTTTGTAATTATTATTAATTTAATTTATTAAATTAATTTTTTTTAATATATATTTAATTAGTTATAATTATTATTAAATATAAATTGGAATTATCATTATATTGATAATTTTTATTTTTTAATTTAATAATTAATATTTTAATATTTAGGAATTTTAATAAAAATTTAATGCAATATGTATTAGATTAAATTGAAACTAGATTAAATAATTTAGGGCATATTAATATATTTTACTCTTATTTTTCTATTATACATTTTATGATGCATAGAATATTATTATTATTAATACTAATTGAAATATTAATAATAATTATTATAATAATTAATAGTAATAATAAAGTATTAATATTTAATATTTATTCATTATTAAACAAAATATAGGTTATTATTAATAGTTTTTAAATTAATATTTAAAGCTATAATGAATTAATGTTATTAATTGTTATTTAAACTAAAATTATAATAAACTAATATTATGATTAACTAATTAATTAATTTGCTTTAATTCTTATAAAATGATATGTGTGTGTGTGTGTGTGTGTGTGAATAGTTATTACTATTATAATTACTATTGGGAATGATTAATTAATTGGGAGTTAATTATAATTATTATTGTTTTAAATTATTATTATTAAATTTATTAAAGTTAGGCTGCTAATTAATTTAACATTCGAAGGGACTAAAACTAAGAGGAGTTTGTGACCTTAATTTCTCTGATTAGGGTAAGCCAGCTTCCACTAATCTCCATCCCATTATCTCTGTTGAGATTATGTGGGCGTTTGATAATTTCTAGGGCTTCCCGCATCTTTCGCTTATGATGTAGCTCCTCCCTAGCGATAATAGAAGCGCTCTCCAAACAGATGTGGTGCTTAGTTTTTGAGGAGTGCTCTGCTAGGGCCGAAGTATGAGACCTTTCATTCTTAATATCAGCTCCATGTTCCTTTAGTCTAGTCTGCAAGGAGCGACTTGTTTCACCAATGTAGCTTTTCCCACATGAGCAATCTATTTTATAGACTCCTTTAAGCTGTTGCTTATCAATACTATCCTTGACGGATCTCATACCTTGTCTAATAGTTCCAGGGGTGAAGAACTGTGTGAATATGTTATTCTTCTTTAGGATTTTAGCAATCCTATCTGTAACTCCATGAATATAAGGTAGAAAAACCCTACCACACTGAGGTTGATCACGGGCCTTGGGTTCATGAGATAATATCCTTTTCTCGGCCTTCTTTATTGCTCTTTTAATCTCATATTCTTTGTAGTCTAGACCCTTAAAGGTTGACCCTAAATGTTTCTTTTCTTCATTTATATGATCAGTGTCACAAATTCGAAGGGCCCTAATAGCAAGGGTGTTTAGAACACCAAATTTTTGGGCTGGGTGATGGCGGGACTCAGCGTGGAGGTAGTTTTCTATATGGGTTGACTTTCTGAAAACCTTATGCCCAAGGGAGCCATCATTTTTCCTGATGATGAGAATGTCTAAAAATGGGATGCTCATGTTTTCTTCAAGCTCCATAGTAAATTTAATTTCCAAAGAGATGGAATTTAGGTGAATAAAAAACTTTTCAAGCTCTGCTTTACCATGTGTCCATTTTATATTGGTATCATCGACAAATTGCTTCCACCATGCTGGTTTTAAGGGGTAAGATTCCAGGGCCTTATTTTCAAAGTATTCCATGTATAAGTTGGCCACGATTGGTGAAAAGGGGGATCCCATTGCCACACCAGATGTCTGCTCATAATAAACTCCTTGGAAGGTGAAAATAGTTGATCGCAGACAGATTTAAGCCAATCTTGTAGTTTCCAGATCAGTAACATATTTTATAACTTGAATGGCTTCATCAAGAGGAATCTTGGTGAATAAGGACACTACATCAAAGCTGACAAGGATGTCATCACTTTCCATCTTCTCATTCCTAATAAGATTCACAAAGTCATGGGAGTCTTTGATGAAAGAATTAGTATTTACAACAAGGGGCTTGAGGATTTTTGCAACGTACTTACAGAGCTCATAGGTAGGGGATCCAATGGTATTGACAATAGGTCTGAGAGGAATTCCTTCTTTATGAATTTTGGGTAGCCCATAAATCCTAGGGATGGTTTCACAAGATGGGATCAATTTCTTTTTTAATTTATCATCGAGGTTGGACTCCAAAATCATCTTTTTCACTTCTTTCATAATCTTGGGGATGGGATTGCTTCTTAGTTTCTTATAGCTACCGCACCTGAGGTGTTCATTCATTTTGCAAACATAGTCATCTTTATCCAAGATCACTGCTGCTCCTCCCTTATCTGCCTTGAGGACCACAATTTTGTCATTGTTTCGTAGGGTTTTGAAGGCTCTTTGTTCTTCTTTGCTCAGATTACTTTTGGGAGCCTTGGCCTTCCTCATAATGAGGGAGAACTCTTGTCTTAATGCTTCTTTATCTTCCAGGGGGAGGTTGATGATCCCATCCTCTATGTTACATATCATTTTTCAATGGGAAGGTTTTTCGGAGCAATTGCAGATCCCAGACCTTTGTTGAGGATGTTCATGATAGTAGGATCCAATTCCTGAGAGGACAAATTTACCACTTTCTTTTTTATTTCAGTTTTGTTAACTGAAGAACTTCCAACTTTCTCTAAACCCATGTTAATTCTGTTTAAATCAGTGTTTTGTTCTAACTGCTTATTGTCTCACATTTGAATGTTGAGGCCAATATTATTGTAGTTGATATTTTCATAGTTTGAATTGCCCAACATATACTCATTCACCACCGAGTTATTACCCATGGTGCCCTACGTATAATGTTTAAGGCTGTTCATGCTTATCAAAGAATACCCATTTGAGTTATCACAGTTAACTAACTGTGCAGAATCCCCATATTTTGTTTAATAAATATTAAATATTAATACTATTATTATTACTATTAATTATTATAATAATTATTAATTTATTAATATTTTTCAATTAGTATTAATAATAATAATTTTTATAACTAAAAGGAATCAAATCAGTAAAATATAATAATATTCCTAATACAGAACAATTTAGTTCAATTTATAATAATTAATATTTTAATTATTATTATTACTATATTATTTTAATATTTAATTAATAATAATAATAATTCTCATAATAATGATAATTCAATTTATATTAATATAATTATAACTAGATTAATAATAATTATTTGAATTAAAAAAATAAATTAAATTATTAATAATTATTAAAAATTAATAAAATTGGCCGACCTCTCATCAAAAAACTGTGGTAACCAACCTTCATCTTATATTTTTTTTTTCCCTCTTTACTATTTATCCCTTAAATCTGCTCTTCTTCTATCAAGCATTCAATTGGTCCTGATGATGGATCTCGGTTGAGATTCGAAACGTTGACAAAAATGATTCATATTGTGGATTCTCCGGAAACTAAGTCAGAAGAAATATTATTTATATTATTAAGCAAGCAAAAGAAAAAAAAATATCATTAATAACTATTATTATTAATGACTTTATTAATTATAATTATTATTAAATTATAGAGTTAATATTAATTAGGCTTTGTAATTAGTATTATAATCAAAATTTATTATTTATAATAGTAAATAATTATTACTAATAATATTAATTATAATTAATACTGATAATAAAAAAATATTATTTTTTTTGTTGACTAGCGGAACCGACAATGGCGAGTGTATCGTACTCACGTTACATGGGTTCGAATCCCATCGGCTGCCACTATAATCTCTAGGAGGAACCACCCAACCCGCAAGAATGACCCTCGGTTAAGATGAGACTTGAACTCATGACCTGAACAGTGGCACAAACGACTTAGCAGATCGTCCGTTGGCCGCAAGACCAAACCTCTGCGGGCTATAATAATAAAATATTATTAACTTTATCATTATTAATAATTATTTTTAATAAGAAAACTATATATAATTTTTGTTATCAGTTTATAACAATATCATTTACTAATATATTCCCCTTTAATAATTTAGTGAAATTTTTCTCTTCATAATTATTTTTTTTAGGTTTGTCGATCGACTCATTCTTTGTTTTGAACCTTTCATTCATATATATTACCTTTCATCCTTTCTCTTCTCTGTAGATCTGTCTTGTTAATAAGTCTTGTTATAGAATCAAAACATTAACACAAAACAACTACTTTTAATATTCTGAATTTTCAAAACATTCAATATTCTCACCATAGAAATATTCAAGCACTCATAATCTCTTCATTTCAATCATATAAAAATACACAACTAGATTTTGAAATTATGGAAATATGTTAGTTATCACATGTTTTCATCTTTTTTATTGGAATCTCTTAAAATATTTTTTATTAATTCAATTTGAATCGTTTAAAATGTAACTTTAAATATGTATTAGGCTGATTTTTTTTAAAAACAGATAATACATTTAATTTAATTTAATTTAAAATAAAACAAATACCAAATTTAAAGTACAATTAAATGAAAAAATCTAAAAAAATAACAAAAACATTGCACAATTGAAATGCTACAATACCATCTTAATATTGTCACGATGGTAAGAGATTAACTTATGTTTAAAGAAATCTTACTAATTCGCCCAACAACAATTAACCTTTATACCTTTCATTAAGTCCATAACGAAGAGTCTTTAGTTGCAATAACTAGTAATTTAATCGGCCTAGTAATTTTTTCGGTAATTTTATATAAAGTATATTTCTCTAGTTAAAATAGATATAGAGGTTTTATAAATTAATGAATTTTTCAAAGCATAAATTAATTCTACATTTAAAAACACATTTTAACTCCCAAAAAAACCATTATTTTCTAAAACTTTTATTGTTAGATTCCAAAAAGACAAAACATAAAAGAATTTACTACATAAAATTTATTTATTAAACAAGGGTAAAATTTGATTATGTGTTTGTCATTATTCTCATTTTCTATTTTCATCACATTTTGACAAATACGTTAGGTTTGAAGTACTGTAATATAGAATAAAAGCTTATATTTTCATATTTGTAAATTTCTTTATTAAAGTTTGTTGGGTTGAGCATTAAAGAATAAATAAAAGTATATATGCTTGGCATAAATGACCACTTTTTATGAACATACTCATGAATATATACCTATCTTTCATACATCATTATTGATATATGAATTAGAAATTTAAAAAACATATATTCATTAATCAAATAATGATATATATAAATACAAGGATGTTATTTTAAGATAGAGAAATTATATTATCACACAATCAACTAGTTGAGTAAATACCTCAACCACACATCAATCTAGGAACTATATTGTTGAAGAGAATCTTTCACATCCAATTAGTTCCAAGAACCTGCCACAAACTAGGAACAAAGTCATTTTTGAACTAATGATCACACCTAAGACAAGTAGGAGTTATATACCTTAACACTACCCATTAACAACTACTTGTCTTAATATCAATCAACTACAGTATTCACAAATATTTTTTCGTATGAAACATATGTCCATGATAAATTGAAGTACCTATTGATTAGCAAATTCTATGTTTTGGGTTCAACCTAGTATTTATAAAAACTACCAAAATATAGATGCCCATATAGAATAAGAACCATTCCCCAAAATGCATGGATAACTAACCGCTACAACCACTGGAATAATAGGATATCCTTCATGTACATTGTTTATTCAATCATCATATTTTCATGCCTATAATTATCTGTTTACCTTCCCATCCGTAGTCATCACAATCATCCTTAGTTTTCTTAGCTTACTTGTAACCATGCTCAAGTTCTTTTTAGCTTACCCTAAATCATGCTTTCGATTTTCTCAACTTACCATGAATGGTGCTCGTGATGCTCCTGCATCAGAATCCTAAGGAATACATGTTGTATAGGAATCCCTATCCCTATGTTCACTTTCTCTAGCTAACTTCATCACATCCTCATATAGTTTCTTCTTGCCATGAATATTGCATCAAGAAGTTTTGGATGACCAAAAACCGTCACACCATGTGGTTTCTCTTTGACCACAAACCTACACTACAAGGAGGCTTTAAGATTACCACAAACTACATGAGGCACATATCATCATTGACTCAGGGACATACAATGACAAATTCCACTAATGGAGACACTAGATACATACATTCTTAATGTGTAATTCACATTATAGTATGATCTTGAGACTATTCCACAAAATAAAACAAACTTATACTCATACAACTTTTATCTTTATTCATTCTCGACTATAGCTTTTCCAATTACTATTCTTTGTTTCCATCTTCATCACTTCCACAAGCATTATCACAAGTTATTCTTTTCTACTACATTGAGGATCAAAATTATATATTCACTTGCATAGTCTTCACTATGAGATTTTCTCTTCTTCCTTTTGTACCTACACACAATTGATTAGTGACATCCATGTAAAAATAAATCTCTCTACCAAGATACATGGGTACCATCAACTATAATCATCATGTCTCTGGGATTCCTTTTAAATACATTATTCATCAACATGTTAAACTCTATAGCCTAGTTACAAACCTCTCTTATTATGAGATACTCATTTCATGTCCCACCCAATCAAAGACACAATTCCTCGGTTCCACATAAAACATAGATATGAGTCTCCTTTCCACCCTTGTATTAGTTATTTGAGTGGATGATTCCACACCTTGATGTCACATTCCCCCTATACATAAAAAAAAGATACATGATACAAGGTTACATGTGCTACGAGAATAATCTACATAGACTTGATTCAACATAGCTTAACAAAAAATATTTAGGAAACAAATTTTACAACTTGGGTACCAATTACGTCATTTCATTTCATCTTAGGTATAAAAAATATTTAAAATGAATTCTTAAAAAATATTTCTGTAACTCTTTTGTAACAACAATATGACTAAGATATAAAACCATTTACATCTCATCAAGAGATAAATCCACATGACCATTACAAGTAAAACAACTAGTACAAAATTACACCAAATAATCCTCTCAATGGAAATATAATGCCAAGAATACCATTTTCCATCTTTGCAATCATATACATACTTAGTGTCTTATTCCTCATCTATATTTAGTTTTATATTGGATCATCATGCTTCATATATTATTTTTTTTAGATTCGTGAATTGTAACAAAATAACTAGACTTTCATAATATTGAGTTATCTATTCTCAATGCAAATAATGAAAAAAATAAAAAAACATGAACCTTATTATAGATCACCATGAGAATCACTAAGAAATAAAACCAAAAATAAAACACAAACAATCATGAACCTTCTTGAACATCACCAAGAAATAAATGTCATCATTACATAGGATTTCAAACAATTTTCACTTATATAGGAATATGCTCCAATCCCATCACACAAATTGCTTCAATATTGTTCTCTTGGCCATGTTATCTCCTCTAAACAAAATTATGTGTATGGATAATTCCAACAACCGATGAAGTTTCATGATACTTAGCTCCATAGGTCCCTTGTACAACCTAATGATATTTATAATACTTACCACCACTCTTTGAACCAAAATATAATATTGGTATCCAAATTGCTATATCGAATGGATTGAGCAATATCAATGGGGTGCTAAGGTAGATAATGGTGTTGTTGATAACCCAATAACCAAAAATTATAACACTTGAAATAATTCCAAAACCTATGATTGACCTCATATAATCATGGGACAACCTTTCTAGGAATAGGGTAGCCATTCTTAGGTCTTGGAACATGATGAAGTGAGTACCATAGCTTATCATCTTCTCATCTATAATGAAACTTATTCATCCCAAATTCCATATGAAAGTATTCTTTTGTGAATTCATATGATTTCATCACAAACTTCATGAATTCACTCTTCTCTATGTTCTTCCAGAGCTTCTAATTTTCATACAAAGATTTCGATTTTTTTCAAGCTCCAGGTGGGGTTGTCCTTGTTTTCAAAGAAGGAGTACATTTTGAGGTAGTGATTGAGCTCCTTAGAATACTTGTTCTTCTAGAGCTTCTAATTTTCAACAAAAGATTTCGATTTTTTTCAAGCTCCGGGTGGGCTTGTCCTTGTTTTCAAAGAAGGAGTACATTTTGAGGTAGTGATTGAGCTCCTTAGAATACTTGTAGTGAGGGAGGAGATTTTTCTTACTTGACACAGTAATTTTTTTTTCACCGGCCCCCTTGATGGTATGAGAATAATCATCATCAGCCACGGTGATGTTATTCTCTAGAGTGAGCAAATAAAATACTAAAATGATCACTGATTTTATCTCATAAGCCTGTATGCACATGAGTATATGGTAAATGGACCATGATAGGAAGCCGATCATGAACACTCTTCTATGAAGTGTGTGATAAGAAATAACTTTTTGCAAATATTAGAGTTCTTCGTTCTAAAGCTTTCGGTAGCCTAATAAAAAAGGAATCGCGAAATGGCTGAGAGAATAGTGGGAGTGTGGGGTAGGTAGTTACCCAAGAAAATAATTCTCTTATCTCCACCGATCGATGAGGCAGTGGTAAATCTAGTCATCTAATACACATATGTCACTAAGAAATTCACCATCTGGTCAAATCTAAGTATGTGCTGGTAGTCAAGAAAGTTCAATGCATATAACATAGGTTAATGAACGATTCTTCATTTTCACCTTTAGTTCAGTGGAAGTAAAATAGGAATGATAACCATTGTATAAGTATTACATATATTCTGCCCATCCAACATATGAATACTCATCCATAAGAGCAGGGAGTGGGATAAATCAACCATTGTTTTAGAGTTAAATAATTCACGTGACTTAATGTGTTATAACCAAAACGTCATTGTTGGATTGCCAAATTATCTAGTATGTTAACATTCATATGAATGTCTTAATAACTACTCATTTTTATTAAATTTTTTTTGTAAATGTAAGTACATGTCACAAGTGGTATCACACATAAGTGGTTGCAACACTATGGCCTATTGGGTGATTGTGAAATAAAAAAATATAAAAGACGTAGAGAGAAGGAGAAGCATGAGGAGGGGAGCTGGAATCACCTCATTGAGGATATCAACCGAAGGATTTGGACTAGCTCCACATATAGAATCCAACTCGGAGATAGGGGTTCAGCTAGGTGAAAAGACTCACAACAAGGACGTGCTACTGTTAGAGACAGTTCAAGAGATAAGAGTTGAAATGACAAATCTGAAGGTTGATAGTGAAAGATTGAGGCTGGAACAAGAGAGAATAATGATAAGTCTCTCAGATAGGCAGAATAAAAGGAATTCAAACCACAACTCAGAAGATGGAAATAGAGGTGAGATGCATCGGCAGGGGGAAGACGAACCAAAACTCAAAAGAGGTAGAAATGATAATGAGGAAGAATATGAAAATGCTTCGAGAGGCAAAGGAATTAAGAGGACAAGGGTTGAGCTACAAGGAGAGTTTAAAAAAATAAAACCTTGAAAATTCAATAGATAAGCAGAGGAAGTTGTTGAAGACTGGTTAATCAACATGAACAAATACTTTCATATTTACGAGTGTCATGTACCTCTATTTACACCCCATTTCCTTTTTCTTTATATTCCAACCTTTTACCACAACACAGACCATTACATAAAGAACTCATTCATCTCTCATTTCTTCCGTTACTTTATTGGCTTTCTATAATGATCAACATAACCTTATACATTAATTTACTTGTTTTCAGATAGCTACTTTTCTTTTATTATGTCTAGAGAGATTATTCTAACTCGTAATTATTTAGATACTTCAAGTACGATAGTCCATGTAACTATAAAATATGAATGGGTGGAAATGATATTACATCCCTTTATATATATACATGATACACATACATATTTTACACTACATTGTTGTATGTGTTTGGATTAACTATTATGCATTATGTATTTATGTATGTATTCTCGACACTCACTGGTAAGGTCAGTGCTTTTCATGATACCTCCATCTTTGTATTTACAGAAAGTGTATTTATTTGTACTTGATAACGCTTATCATTTCTTATATTTATATGCACATATACCCATTTTCCCTAGACTAAGGTCTCCACACCTACACCCTATTCTCTTAGGGAATCATGTCGATGTTACTTGTTTAGATTCTTCTCATGTTAAACATAATAAGTTATCATGTTCCTAACCTTATGTTCATTTCCAAATGGTAAATGGTTATAAATAAATATTCTTTATTCCTAAAACCATGCTACTATTTTACATTGAGAGATAATGTGAATTCTTTGTGTCGATTAACCTTATTAGTTCCATCCATTCCTTGTTATCTTTGTTCATTGATCACCATTTTTTTCTTAAGTCTGCCTTGAGACGACGAATTTAATATTTTCATTATATTGGTGATATAAAATAGTGGTTAATGCATTGAAGCCTACTTTAGTGGGTTTTTTTTCTTTCCTTTTGATGTTAGGATTATCTTTATTGATTCCTACATATTTTCTTGCTTTCCTTATTGAGAAATATTCAGCACATCACACTGTACATCTAGACCGATTTTATTTTAATGTTTTTGGGTTGTGCCCCACTTAAGGATTGAGGTGAACCTCTCCGTTACTGCGACGCATGTACTAATCACATGGGCACACGTGACCTGTGGAACGATGTGAAAATTTCTCGTTGAATGATGAGGATCAATTCCACTTACCCTAATCCTTTTTTGCCATATATTATGATCCAAAATCGAGTTGTTATTGTTATTCAAGTCTTAAGGTTTACCCTCCTAGTGAATTGGTGATCTATGGTAATTGATCTTCTACAACTTATAGAGTGGTCCAATGCCAAAATGAATGGCCCAAAGATCAATCGGCATTACTTCGTGCACCTTTTGCCCTCAGGTTTGCCAAAATCACAACGAACGATCTCTTTTTTGTATACATTAATCCATTTCTTGGACATTTTGGTAAAACTTTGCTCACCCTATTCCATTATTTTTTTGGCTTGATATATCTCTGAATTCAGTGAGCACTATGGGTTATGTGTGTTGGGTTGATGTGCACCTCAACTATATTTAACATGAAGGCTCATGTCCAATTACTTTAGCTGCCTTTAACACATCGGCCCATGCCTAGTTGCTAGAGCTTCCTCAATATTGAGATATTGTTGAACAACTCTCTGAAGGGAGTTTTTTTACAGACACCTCCAACTTCATTATGAAAATACTTTAACTCCCTCCCACATGTAACTCAGGGTTCACAAGCAACTCTTCAATCACAAATTCTTCTTTTTCATTATCTTGATGCAAAGACTTGGCAAGTTGTTTTGTCTTAATATTTTCAAGCACAAGGGTTTCAAAGCCATTGATATTGCTAGCCTTGTTAGGGTTCTGGGTAAAACATCACTTATTCCCAATGACTCACAATCTAGTAATATCTGTAATCAATTTCAGTATTTCCCTCTTTTTGTTTATGATTTTTCAATTTATTCATTTTATAAGTTTATCTGGTCAAGTTGGAAAGAGTCCACTAATATTTAATTTTCTCTTCATTCAACACCTTTCCGTTAGAGTGAAATTGTCTACACCTTCAAAAATCGCACCTACTCTTAGAGACTGTCAATCCCACATTGGTAAGAGTTTTTGAAACTACTCTTTGTTCTAATTTTTTTCTATAACATCATTGTTCTTATAAAAGTGAGGGTTTGGTTTTTATAGTAATTCCTATGTTATTATTTAATTATAGGTATTCATAGATTTTTAGGATTTTTTCTCATGGATGTCATTCCTATATCAGATTAATTCCAGGTTTGTGCCTCAACTTCCGTCAAGACTAAGATCGTTGTTTTGTAACATTCCTGAGTGGTTTATCTCTGGTTCCCTCATTCAAGGAAGGAATGAAGACCAATATTTTATCTATCAACTATGTGTGGAGCTCTTGTACTCTAAATCTTGTTTCATTTTAAGAGCGTCCCAAGACACCGACACAACATTTTCTGTTTTAACCGGCATAGTTTTTTGGTAGCTCTATATTAAAATATTTATTAATAATATGACTGAGTTTTGATTAATGGATGTTTTCAATGGAGTTTTAAAAATTTATTGTGGTCTTCAAAAGTAGAAAAATATTTTTGTTCATGTACTTGAAAATTCCAGTACTTTATATCCCTATTATCAAATGACCTTGGCAGGTAGGATATCTTGTGATATTTTCAGTTATATCATTTACCAATTGCATGTATATTGCAATTCTTCATCCTTATATCTATAAATATTGTGATTATGTAAAGCTCCTTAGTTATATCGCTTCATTTCCTAATATTTCCTTTCTGTCTTTTAACCTCATCATAGGAGCTCATGTCGAGTCAGGGTTTTTTGTGTTAAATAATGTATTGAATGTTCATCTATGTACAAAAATACCAATTTCACTATGCCCTACCATGAACTTGAAACTTGAACCTAAAAATAAATTTCACAATAAAGTAAGTATCAAAGATCGATGAACTATAGATTTCTAGCCCCTTCTACTACTGAATTCCTCTATTTAAGTTAATGACAATTACTCCATAAGGTAAGCTACTTTTCAACTTATGATTACCATCCCTTAATTATACAGTAGACTTGTTCAATGGAATTTTAAAGTTGACCTTGATAATTCAAATATATATATCTGTGTGTGTCTCTGTGTGTGTGTGTCAGTAACCAAAATCTAACATACAGAATAAAATACATATAGAACTGTAACCAATCAGAACCTAACTAAATACACAACATCATCGTTTCCAAGACCTCCATACTATCCTTTTGGAATTAACTTAGCTTCCATATCAATTAGCATTTATTCTAAATCAGAGAGTTCCATTTTATAGATTCAATTACATCATAGTATATTTAACAACTTTGTCCCTTCTCCCTTGGCTCTGAGTTTACTACCCCTTACTCCAATATTTTCTAACCCTGAGGTTTCACAAATCCTAGCAACCATAACTACATACCTAGGGTTCTAAAATTTTATAATAAACTTTCACTTCATAATACTAGTAGCCACATGTTATTGTTAAACTTTTGACAATAACTTTGTTCACATTTCTAAAATTGCCACATTTTCTTGTATCTATGTAAATAAGAAAGATGTATTATATATATATATATATATATATATATATATATATATATATACTATATAATATATATAGATATATATATTATATATATATATATAGTATACATATTATAGATATATATATATATTTATGATAAATAACAACGACATAAAAACATATGGAATCAAATGATCTAAAAACACCTACTACAGTTAATTCAAACCAGAATAGCTAATAGGGAGTCACTTGAAAATCAAACATCACCACCAAATCTAGAAATGACTTCCTCCAATTTACCCCCAAGCTAAGAGTACTTTCCCATGAATAAACCACCAATGTTTATCCATTCAATAAGTATTTAATACATTCTTTCATCATATAGTTTCCTTTAGCGGCATCCTACTTTTGTGGATCTTTTTATCCACTTGCTTAAGCTTTTCCACAAAATCTTGCCTTTCTCTCCCATGATGATTTTAGGTTTTTCTAAGCATAACGTATTTCTCGAGCTAAGTAACTTCATGGATTTTTCTCTCCTATCCACTAACTTTATCTAGAATCTCATCTATAATTTTTATCATGAAATAATAATCCAATCTCATTTACCAATGAGATTTTATTTCGCAAGAATCTCAATTCTAGGTGTCTCATTTCCAAGAACATTCATCCCATTTATTTATTTATTAATAAATATTCATTTACCTAATTCCAACATTTTTTTTTCATGGCTTTTCTACGATTCTATCTAACATAACTCAATCTAAACCAGCACAATATTATAACCACATAGGGATATTACATCCTCCTCCCATTTTATTAACATCATCCTTGATGTTCGTTGTCTAGTTCCTTTTCCTTGAACTTTGATGGTTAAATTTTCCTTTTTCATGGCTTTTTTCCTCTGTATCCTCTCTAAAACTAAATTATCTCATTGCACTTTATCTTGATCAACAACTCAATTACAGAGTCAAATCTCTTTATGGTCTGAGATGCACCGAATCCCATGAGGAAGCCTCTTTCTTAACTTCACCTATAGCATTTACAAATCAATATGATACAATCTATCATATCCTTATTTTTGAGTTAATTATCTATACAAGACATTATAAATAAATACTAATCAATGATTATGGTTCCCATGTAGTGGGTTCGATGTAGTAGGTAATGCTTTTCTATATTTTTCATGCTATAAGAAACCTTCATCTTTTCTTAAGACTAAAAAAAATTACTTCTTGTCTTTCCTGCTTTCAATAAGCCATTTTTTTTCTCCTAGAGTGACGACTCAATTTTGGGGCATTCATATTCTTGCAATTATGTCATGCATCATTTCTCATACATTTGCATATCTGCAGAACATGTGCATCCTTTTTTTCTTATTACCACATGTACTCAACATGATATTCACATACATTCATCAATGTCAGTACCATGAGTATATTACTATACTAACCTGGTGGCCATACCTATGAACTTTAGTATACAAATTTGTATATTTCTTTTCACATTGCTCCCAATAAAATAACAATTATTAAGGGATGGTGTGTAACAGGCTAAACATGAAATATTATAGTCTCAACTACGCACATACTGCTTTGGCCCTTTTCATGGCTATTGCATCATGATTGAACCATTGTTCAATTGATCTTAGCTATGTCTACCCTCAACTATTTTCAGTGGTAGAAGGAAATTGCCTCCTTTTCCTAGTATGCTTGCATTCATGCTAACACTCACTTCCTGTAGTTCATCTGAATCTATCACACTATCCATATGCATTCAAACAATGTTATTAACATTTAATATAATGTCATGATAATGCCATATATTATTTTCTCTTCGGTTATTCAAAATTATATCTAATGACATAGGTGTGATTTATCGTGAATTTCAATTTAGGAATTTCCCACTTTCCTTTCAAATTTATTACATATGGGCACCATAATTTCCTGACCATTTTCATCATTCTCTAATATGCTGTGAGTTCATTACTTTGTATCCAGTATGCAACCATCATGTGTATTTCAATGTGAGATAATCTCCTACTAACCAGTTCAATTTTTTTTCAAAGTGACCTTAATCAATTTTCTTGGGATTATATTGTTACACATGTCCATACCCTTCTAATAGTTGATCAAGGTATAAAATCATCACCATCATATATACTTACTTGACTCACACTTTTATATGTATCCACACATAATGTATTAGTGAATGCCTTTTCACCTATTCCAACCATCTTCAATATCATGATTATGTTTTCATTACTATCAAAATTAAATTTAAGGATCCATTTGCACGATTTAGTTGTGCCTTTCCTCAATTACCTCTTAAGGGTTTTCCATTTCATGGTCTAATCAATTGGTTTTCCTTCTAACCTAATAGCTTTGCTAGTGACATGATTTCAATCTGCCTTGTCATAATTGTTCTATTTCAAAAATCCTGAAATCTTTGCAAGTTTCTATGGATTCACACATTGATCCAACCATTCACTAAAGTATACAGTTGGAAATTTCTACATTTTTCCTGCATTATCTTCTAGTACCTCCATTTTTTTAATTTTCTTGTTAGCAAAGCTTTTCCTTCATTAGTTTATGATGGTTCACACATACACCTTGCTATAAATTTATCCGTCAAATTTGAACCTCAACCCTCAATTTATATGGCTATTTTTTCAACCCAACTACCTATATCTCCCAATACCTAATATATGTTCATTGTCAATGAAAAGTTCTCGTATTATAGGGTTCAACATAGTTGGAAATACTCAATGTCAAATAAACCATGACATTCAAAAATATGTACTCTTGAGAAAATACAATATAATTTTTTATTATGTGCAGTAACTTAGCTTAAAGGAACCCTCCTTAATACCTTGTCATGTTTTCCAATGGTTAGTTTCACCAACTAAAACTCTACGCTTGGTCACTCTTTTTCCGCATTCATTATATATATATATATAATATATATATAATAAATATATATATATATATATATTTATATATATATATATATATATAGTGTATATATATATATATATATATATTATATTAGTATAATATATATAGATATTTCTAAGTTTTTAATATTCTATTACACAAATAATAAGAATATAACTATAAGTTCCCTATCATGTTTCTTTCTTTTGTTCATTCTATGATTTTCTGAAGTTTTCCCCCATAGATCTACATCTGAAGGACTCCTTTTTCTAGGTGTAGTGACACTTCAATCAAGTGAAGAAAAAGCTAAAACAACGCTATTTGTGCTCAACTCAAACTGGTTTTGATAACAAGAAATGGTAAACTAGGACCTTTCCAATCCATATTTAGTGAAGATAGTTTGGGACTCTCATAAGAAGACTTATAAAAGTCTCAATCCTTATCATGGGCGTGTCTTTGTATATTTTTCAACCTTTCAGTGTGACAAATTTAATCTCAATTCTCATGTGAACACAGTTATCCTAGAATATGGTATGGGTTAATTTTCATACCAACTGCAACTAACAATGCCCTTGGATCATAACTTTATATGCTAACATGTGTTTTATAACAATGGAATTTATCTTACACTTATATACTTAAATATTTGTTCCCATGTGTACCATAATGGAAGTGTCAAAGAAACCACACACTATTTATTAAGCAGAGTAGTAGGAAATAAGGTTGTATACTTGTAGGTTGCAAAAGTATTGTGGTGCCAATCGAAGGAATGAATGCCTTGAAACTTTATATCATATAGTTTAGAATAAAAACAATTGTATTGCAATAACACTAATGTGGTAAAATATATAAGAAATATTAGATTTTATACAGGACAAGACCTATTTATATATTTGTTCAGGTCCTTTTTTCTCTATTTTCTGATTTATGAATTTACGTGTTGTACAACTCCTCTTTGTGTACCACAATATCACTTATTGTTTCTATTAGCAACTTCCACAACATAAAATTTAAATTTCAGTGTCCTGAGAACTTAATTAAGTACTGGATAAGATGTTCATCGAGATATTGCTCTACCATTTGCTATCAAGCTTTAGTAATTATAAGAATCCACTTTTCCCCCTCAAAGCTATACATATATCAAGTTGGTGTATGTTGTTTCCCTTTATTACTGATATTGTTAATTTTTCTACCTGAGTTTGGTGATTAAGAAGTGAAACTTTTTTGGTTTTCTCATATTTTGTGGTATATTACTACGCCTTGGTACAGTTCATAAAAGATTGTTTAGTGATAGCCAAACAAAACTATCCACTCTGCCCTTTGTAATTGGCACAATCCTTTTTATTAAAATTTTGGGCTAGGTCATCTTTAGCAACAATTTTTATTGCCAACTTTCTCAATTTCTTCTTCATCACCTGATGGCTTCTTCAATTTTTTTTTATAATCCACCTATCGGTTTTCCCACTCGAAATGGTATTCTCGTTGGTTTAGAATTATCTCATAATTATTTACGAAGATCAAAATTTTCTACCTACTGTATATTCCTTCATGTATGTGTGTCTATGGTGATTTAAAAGAAAATTGAATTAGTTTTATGTTTCCTTTACCATTCAGTGGTTATTCAATACTTATTATAATTATTTCCTCCATATTGTTATTTCGAAACCAATGTAAGTTCAGTAATATAGTATTTCAATAAGAAATTCTTAATTGTATAACTATGTTCATTAGGTCTAAGGGATGAACCTAACACTCTGATACCACTTGTCATGTACCTCTGTTTACACCCCAATTTTTTTCCTTTATATTCCAAACTTTTACCACAACATCAACCATTACATAAATCATTCATTCACCTCTCATTTGTTACATTACTTTAGTGGATTTATATAATGATCAACATAACTTATACATTAATTTACTTATTTTTAGATAGTCACTTTTCTTCTGTTACATGTAGAGAGCTTATTCTAACTCGTAATTCTCTAGATAATTTAAGTATGGGGAAGTTCAACTGACTATATAATATGAACGAGTGGAAAATTGTATTACATCTACTTTAAATATATATTATATGTAATATGTATAGATATATATACATATATATCATATATATAACCACACAACATATATAATATAATATATATATATATATATATATATATTACATATTATATATACATATACATATACATATAACATATACATATATATATATATATATATATATATATATATATATATATATATATATATATATATTATTATCTTTTCCGCTGTAATTGTATGTTTGGGGAATTAATTTTTAAATGGCTTATGTATTGTTGTAATGTATTCTTGACCTTCACTGGTAAGGTCAACTCTTTTCATGATACCTCCATATTTGTGTTTATAAAAGTGTATTGATTTGTACTTGATAATTCTTATCATTTCTTATAGGTATACGTACATATACCCCTTTTAACCTAGACCAAGGTCACCACACCTACACCCCATTCTCTTAGGGCATCCTGTCAATGTTACTTGTTTAGATTATTCTCATGCTAAACATCATAAGTTATCATGTTTCTGACCTAATGTTTGTTTCCAAATGTTAAATGGTTACAAATAAATATTCCTTATTCCTAAACCGATGCTCCTATTTTACATTGAGAGATAATGTGGATTCTTTGTGTGGATTAACCTTATTAGGTCCATCCATTCCTCGTTATCTGTATTTGTTGATCACCATTCTGCCATAAGTCTATCTTGAGATGACAAATTTAATCTTGTCATTATATTAGTGATATAGCATAATGTTAATGCATTTAAACCTATGTCCTTGTTTTTTTTCTTGCATTTCTCTATTAGGATTATATTTATGGATTCATATATATGTGCTTTCTTGCTTTATCGAGAAAGCTTTGGCACATGACATTGTACATCTAGATCAATTTTCTTTTAATATTTTTGAGTTACGCCCTACATAGGGATTGAGGTGACCCTCTTTGCTACTTCCAGGCATGTACTAATCACATGGGCACATGTGACCTATGGAGCGATGTGTAACAGTTTGGTTGAATAGTGAGGATCAATTCCACTTACCCTAATCCTTTTCCACCAGAGACTATGATCCAAAACACAGTTTCTATTGTTATTCAAGTCTGAGGGTTTACCCTCCTTGTGTTTTAGTGATTATGGTAGTTGATATTCTACAACCTATAGAGTGGTCCAATGCCAAAACAAATGGTCCATAGAGCATTGGGAATTACTTCGTTCACCTTCCGCACTCAGGTTTGCTAAAATCACATCGAAGCTTCTATTTTGTTTTATGCATTACTCATTTTCTTGGAGATTTTGTTAAAGCTTTGTTCACCCTATTTCATTATTTTTTTGGCTTTATCTGTCTTTCAATGTAGTGAGCACTATGGGTGTTATGCACCTAGGTTATGTGCACCTCAACTGTATTTAACATGTCAGCTCATGCCCAATTACTTCAACTATATTTAACATGTCGATTCATGCCCAGTTACTAGAGCTTCCTTAATATTTAGATATCATTCTGCAACTCTTTGAAGGTAATTTTTTTACAGATGCCTCCACTTGCATTCTGAAAATACTTTACCCCTCTCCTCCCTGTAACTCGAGTTTCATAGGAAACTCTTCAATCACAAATTATTCTTATTCATTGTCTTTATTAGAGACTTGGTAAGTTGATGTGCCTTAATTTTGTCAAGCACAAGGGTTTTGAAATCATTGACATCGCTGGAACTGTTAGGGTTTCGGGTAAAACATCACTTCCCAGTGACTCATGGTCTAGTAATCTATAAAATCCATTTTAGTATTGCCCTCTTCTTATTTATGATTTTCTAGTTTATTCATTTTACAAGTTTCTTTGGTCAAGTTAGAAAGGGTCCACTAATTCATGGTTTTCTCTTCATTTATCACTTTCCCCTCGGAGTGAACCCATGCGTACCTTAGAAAAGTGCACTCACTCATAGAGATTGTCCAACCAAAATTGGTTAGGGTTTTGGGAACCACTCTCTATTCTAATTTTTCGTTTTATATCATCCTTGTTCTTATAAAATCGAAGTTTTTCTTTTTTTAGTAATTCCCATATTATGCTTTAATTCTAGGTGTTCGCAGCATTTTAGGATCCTTTCCCATGAATTTCATTCCTTTTTGCGATTAATTCTTGGTTTGTGGCTCTATTTCCATCAAGACTAAGATCATTGTTGTGTAACATTCCTGAGTGGTTTATCTCTGGTTCCTTCATTCAAGGAACGAATGAAGACCAATATTTTATCTATCTACTATGTGTGGATCTCATGTACTCTAAATCTTGTTTCAGTTTAAGAGCGGCCCAAGATACTAGCGCAAACATGTTTTCTATTTTAACTGGCATAGATTTCTGGTAGATCTATATGAAAATGTTTATTAATAATATGACTGAGTTTTGATTAACACCTATTTTTGACATTGTTTTAAAAATGTATTGTGGTCTTCAGAACTAGGACAATATTTTTGTTCATGTAGCTGAAAATTCCAATACTTTATATACCTATTATCGAATGGCCTTGGCATGTAGGATATGTTATGCTATTTTTTATTATATAATTTACCAATTGCATGTATATTATAGTTCTTCATCCTTATATCTATAGCTAGTGTGATGATGTAAATGTTTTTAATTATATCGATTCGTTTCCTAATATTTCCTTTCTCTCTTTTAACCTCGTCGTAGGAGCTCAAGTTGAATCATGGTTTTTTTTATATTAAATAACATATTGAATGTTGATTTATGTATAGCAATACCAAGTTCACTATGCCCCACCATCAACTTCAAACCTGAACCCAAAAATAAGTTTCACAATAAACTATATATCTCCAGCTTCTGCTACTATCGAATTTCTCTATTTAATTTAATAAGAATTCTTCCATAATATATGATACTTTTCAACTTATGATTACAGTCCCTTAATTATACAGTAGACTCGTTCAATGGAATTTTAAAATTGATCCTTCTAATTCAAATATATATATGTGTGTCTGTGTGTGTGTCATTAACTAGAATCTACCACATAGAATAAAATAAGCATAGAACTATAACCAATTAGAATCTAACTAAATACACACCATCATCCTTTTTGAGACCTCCATACTAGCCTTTAGGAATTAAATTAACTTCCTTATTAATTAGTATTTATTCTTAATGGAGAGTCCCATTTTATAGATTCGGTTGCATCATAGTATATTTAACATCTTTATCCCTTCTCCCTCAATTTTATTTTACTACGCCTTACTCCAATATTTTCTAACCCTAAGGTTTTACAAATCCTAGCAAGCATAACTACATACGTAGGATTCTAACTTTCTCTAATAAAATTGAACTTCATAATACTAGCAACCACATGTTATTGCTAATCTTATGATGATAACTTCATTCACATTTCTATTCAAAAATTGCCACATCTTATATCGATGTAAATAAGATCCCATATATATATCTATATATATATATATTATATAATATATATATATATATATATATTATATATATATATATATATATATATATATTATATATATATATATATATATATATATATATAATATATATATATATATATATAATATATATATATTATATAGATATATATATATATATATATATATATATATATATAGATATATATATATAACAACAACATAAAAAAAAAATGGAATCAAATGACCTAAAAACACCTACTACAATTAATTCAAACTAGAATGGCTGATAGGGATTCACTTCGAAATCGAACACCACCACCCAACCTAGAACTAAATTCCTCCAATTCACCCCTGAGCTGAGTGTACTTTCCCATGGATCATCCCCCTCTGTTGATCCATTAAATAAGAATTTAATACATTCTTTCATCATATAGTTTCCTTTAATGGCATCCCACTTTGGTGGCTCTTTTTATCCACTTGTCTAGGCTTTTCAACAAAAGCCCACCTTTCTCTCCCGTAGTGCTTTTAGGCTTAATTCTCCAACTAAGGAACTTAATGGATTTTTATGTCCCATCCATTAATTTTCTCTAGAGTCTCATCTATAATTCTTATCATGAAAGAATCATAAAATCTCATTTACCAATGAGAATTTATTTGGCAAGAATCTCAATTCTAGGTGTCTTATTTCCAAGCACATTCATTCCATTTATTTATTTATTAATAAATATTCATTTACCTAATTCCAATTTTTTTCCATGTATTTTCTCCCATTCTATCCAACGTAACTCAATCTAACCCAAAACAATATTATAACCATGAAGGGATATTACAATGAGTATGAGGACAACCTAAAGGCTAGGTTGGAAATTTATCAGTTGCAGGGTAAGACCAACTTCTGTTGGGAGGAGAATAAAAATGTTTGGGGAGTTGATGAGAAATAGGTAACATGGGATAAATTTCATAAACATTTTAAGGATAAGTATCTGACAGAATGCTTCTATGATGAAAAATCAAAATAATTCCATGATTTAAAGTTGGGACAACAGTCCATGGATGAATTTATAACAAATTTTACTTCTTTACTAAGATATGTTCCTTACATTCAGGATGGGAAAATTAAAGTGAAGTGTTTCATAAGAAATTTGCCAACATTCATGAAGGAAATGCTGGAATTTCATAAACATTTTAAGGATAAGTATCTGACATAATGGTTTTATGATGAAAAATCAAAATAATTCCATGATTTAAAGTTGGGACAACAGTCGATGGATGAATTTATAACAAAGCTTACTTATTTACTAAGATATGTTCCGTACATTCAGGAAGGGAAAATTAAAGTGAAGTGTTTCATAAAATATTTGCTAATATTCATGAAGGAAAGGTTATCCATAAGTATTGAATCTTTTATCAGCAAATGAAGCAAAAAGGTGATGTTGGCAGGGGTGGGCCAAGAAAAAGGGGAAAAAGAGTTTTCAAAACACCAAGAGTATTAAGTTGGTTGGAAATAAGACTGCACATAGGAAATAATCAAATGGACCTCTCGGGAAAAATCCACACAAGCTTCAATCAAAAAATTAAAATAGGAAAACGAAGGCGTCAAGCAATATAGAACTGAATCAACTGTAGAAACCCCATTTACATTATTGGTGTTGTGGAGAGCCCCATTATTATAAAAAATTTCCTCATTATACTAGAATAGATGAAACTGCTAATGTTCAAGAGGCTTCCACAGTTTGGGATGTGGCAAGGAAGATACCACGAATCAATGCTATACTAGAAGATCATCAAGCTAAATACTAATCGACGATGGTGGAGTTTGAAGGTAAATTAGCTAACCACTCTATCTCTATTTCAATATATCCTCGTGCAAGCCTAAGTTATGTTAATTCAAAAGTAGTTGAGATGTGTCATCTACAAAGTGTTAAATTTAGGAACCCTTGGTTAGTGCAACTTGCCATCGAAGAAAAGCAAAGGGTGACTGCCAGGGTAGAGGATTGCCATGTTGAAATAGTAGGGCGGTAGATTAAATTGAACTTAAATATTATTCCATTAGGATCTTATGACATGATAATAGGGATGGAATGGTTAGAGGATCATTGGTCCTTAGTAAATTGCAAAGATAAAAACATCAACTTTCTCACTAATAAGGGTGTTAGATAAGAAATCGAGGGCATTAATAGGGACAAAAAGTTGTCACCAATTACAACTAATCAATTAGGAAAATATAATCGAAAGGGCTATGAAATTTATGTGGTACAAGTAGGTTACACTTACTCTAAGTAAAAGATATTTCCCTTGGAGAATGTACCAGTCATCAAAGAATTTATTGATGCCTTTCTGGAAGATATTCTCGGGTAGACACCAAAATAAGATATGGATTTCATGATATATCTGGTCCCAGTAACAACCCATTGTAAGAGTCTCCTTACTGTATGATTATTCTAAAGCTAACATAGCTTAAAATATAGCTACAAGAATCACTTAATAAGGATTGCATTCACCCAATTGTTTCACCTTAGGGAACTCTTGTGTCGTTCATAAGGAAGAAATATGGTATTTTACGGCTATGCATTGACTATAGGAAACTAAATAAATTAACTTTTGAAAATAATTGTTGCCAAGAATTAATGGTGTTACTATGTTTTCAAAGATTGACTTACGATAAGGATATAACCAAATAAGGATAAAAGAGGAAGACATAAATAAAAAAATGTTCAAGACCCGTTATGGTCGTTATGAATTTGACGTTCTGTCATTCAGGCTCACTAATTCCCCAACAACATTTATGAGCATAATGAATGGTTTTTTCCATCCTTACTTGGACAAGTTCATTCTAATTTTTACAGATGATATTCTTATCTACTCGAAGAATTTGGAAGAACACAAAGAACATCTCTGGATAGTGTTGCAAACCTTAAGAGAAAATAACCGTTACACTAAATTCAATAAATGTGATGTTTATAAAGCAAATTCAATATTGGGGACACATTATTTCTTCTGAGGGTCTAGCTGCAGACCCTGAGAAAATTAAAACCATCACGGAATGGGTTGTTCCCTAAAACATTGCAGATATTTGGTCTTTTATGGGTTTGTTTGGGAATTATTTTCGCTTTATAGAAGGATGTTTTACAATTGCATACCGTATAGTTTCCTTTAAAAAAAAGGAAGAACATTCAAGTGGACAACACAATGCCATGACAACTTTGAGCAGTTGAAGCATTTATTAACAAACACATCTATGCTAAAAATTGCAGACCTGTAAAAAGTGTTTACTATCTACATAAGTGCTTGCCAAGAGGGTGTTGGAGGAGTTTTAATGCAGGAATGCAAGGTAATAGCCCATGAATCTTATAATTTAAAAAAACATGAACAACGATATTCTTGTTATGATCTATAGTTAAATGAAATAGTACACACTCTAAAGGTTTGGCAACATTATTTTCTAGCGAAAATATTTCTCCTGATGAAAGATCATATTAGTTTGATCAAATTCTTTAAGAAAGCTATCGTAAATGCATGCCAAGTGACGTGGATCTCTTTCCTAACTAAATTTGATTTTGACATTAGACATCTTAAAGGAAAATAAAACTATGTGTTTGATGCATTAACTAGGAAGCCACATTATGCATATGAAATTTCCTATAGTCAAGTGGAATTTGAATTTTCTAAGAAAGTTAAAGAAGTTTCTGTAAAGGACCCAAAATACAAGTTTTTTGTGGCAACAAAACAAACAAGCAGAAAATTCAGGAAAACAATTTGAATTTGGTATAAATAGTAATAATTTGTTAACCTTTAGAGGAAGAATATATGTTCCCAATCAGCAGTCAATTAAGAAGTTTATATTGGATGAATTTCACGAAGCCCTTATGCTCCCTACCCTCAATGTCATAAATTATTTTCTGCGATTAAAACGACTTATTTTTTACTTGGTATGAGGAAGTATATTATTGATTTAGCCAAATGCTTGGAATGTCAGCAATTCAAGGCTGAACACCAGCATTGTGTCAATCTACTCCACCCTCTACCCATACCTGAATGGATATGGGATATGATTATGCTATATTTTATAACTGAGTCACCCAGATCAAAGAGGAAAAATGACTTTATCATAATAGTAGTGGATAGATTTAGTACGGAAACCCATTTCATATGTGTCAAATACACATACCAAACTATCCAAATTATGGATATATTTATGAAGGAAATATTATGATTGCATGGGATACCGAGAGTTATAATTTATGATAGGGATGTGAAGTTTACATCTACGTTTTGGAAAGTTGTCTTCACTACGTTGGGTACTCAGATCCAATTTAGCATTGTGTACCATCCGCAAACAAATGGGTACACTGAACTGGTGAATCAAGTACTTGAGGATATTCGAGGAATGTATGTGATGCAATAGTCAACCAAATGGGATAAATACCTTCATTTAGTGGAATTTTCATATAATAAAAACTATCATGAATCATTAAAATTGAGTCCTTTTGAAGTGCTATATGGGAAAAAATGTATAACACATATTAATTGGAGCATTCCAAAAGACAAGCTAACACTAGGACCTCACATGTTGATAGAAATGGAGCATGCAGTAAAGAAGGCGTGACAAAATTTAAACGTTGTGCAAGATAGGTAGAAACCTTATGTGGATAAAAGGACGACCTACAAAGAGTTCTACATTGGTGATCATGTCTATGTAAGGGTTAAAGCAAAGTGGAGTACTCTAAAATGGGGAAGTTGTGCAAAATTAACACCATAACATTGTGGACCCTTCCATATATTGGAAAGAGTATGACTTTTGGCGTACCAACTAGCATTACCAAGCCACATACAGATCCATAATGTCTTTCATGTTTCCCTGTTAAGATATATATATATAATATATATATATATATATATATATATAATATATTATATATATATATATATATATATATATATATATATATATGACTCTAGATGTATCATAAGTTGGAAAAATGTACAGGTAATGTATGTTGAATTATATAAATATATATGTTTTAATCCAATAAATCAATAGACTAAATAAAGCATTATGTTTGTGAAACAGGTCAAACCGGATGGAGAGTTTCTGGTATAACCTGTATGTATTCTCAATCGGATAGAAACAGTGTCGCATAGGTGATCTATCACCCAAGTTAAAGTGCAATGGATTAAATTTAGCCTAGAGGAGGCCACTTGGGAAGATGAAAGCCTTATGCAACAAGTGTATCCCAATCTATTCTGAGAACAAGAATGAACATTGAGGATGGTGTTCCACTCAAGCGGGTGAAAATATAACATCCCTGGTTATTGTTGTAAATATTTTTCATTTATTGCCATTTACTTTCACGATATAAGACTTAAGTAAGTAAATTCTTAGTGGAAAAACCTAAGTGGAACTCGAACATTGAAGAAGTTATTTTATTATGAAATAAATAAAAGATTTTGGTGAATCTTGGAAACTCATGGAAAGGTCCAAAAATAAATTCTTGAACTTCTAGACAATTAGTGATAGTTATGATCCTCTCATTCCTTGGAGATTAAGAGATATCAGTGGGAAAAAGAAGGGATTGGCTAGAACAAAGCTAATAACACGTGGAGAGAGAAGAAGAAAATGAGGTAGGATGTTGCTTCAGGAGCATTTATTGAGTTGGACCAGAGTTAGTGGAAATCTCCACGACATAATTAAGTTTGTAAGTTCTAGGCTGGACTCGGTCTTGATGCCTGAGAATTGACCTCATCAAGTCACTATTAATTTGATTTTTCTGGAAGCAAGAATCTTGAGGGGAGAAGCAAACATAATTATCGTTCTCGTTGGAAGGGTGGTGTGACCTTTCATAGTTGGGCTTGTTGGATAAACTCAGCATAATTAATATAATTGTGACTTTCATTTTACAGAACTTATGAAATTATGTGAACTTGTGGAATTCTGTGACCTTGTGAAATTTTGTGAAACTTATGAAATTATGTGCTTTTCGTTTAGAAGTAGAAGTTTCCTAAAAGAAGTACTTTTGTTATTGGTTTAAGAGGTTTCTTATTCCTTTGGAAGGAAGAAACATAATCTATGTTTCGATTGAGTACGAATTATATTAAATGAGCAATTGATTTGAGACTTTCTCAAGATACATTGTTTTTTCCATTGAAAAAATGAAGGATTATTTAGAACCCTAGAAAGGGAAAATTGTAACATTGTAGGAAAAAGAGAAAAGAGTTAACTTATGTATCTATAACTAGTGAACAGAGGTTGTGTGAGTCAAAAACCTTCCTAAGAACCGTAGTAGATTCCAACTCCACAGGCCAAGAATAGGGAGATAAGGTTGGGGTTCTAGTTGACCTCCCTGTTGTATAACCCAAAGTAGTTTAGAACCGATTTGATGTTGGGGAAAATACCCTATGGGCAGAGGCAAGACTCAAAAGAAAGAATGATAGAGAGTTCTAATTCTATGATGGCCAACTAACACGTATGGTCAACAATGACAACAAAAAGATATAATAATAACCATAGTGACCTTAAGCAACAAATCATAAAAACTCTAGTGTTGTGAGAAGGTTAAGGCTATGTAAATTCTTCAAAAAATCAGAGAAAAGAGAAGTTTATAATTTCAAAATGCATTGGTAATTATATGTTACTAAGTCAAACCTTTATGTTTAATTTAAACAAAATTCATAGGATATCAACCCATAACAAGTGAACAAGTTATATTTCACTAGAAAAAGAAATGTAAAACAATAAGTTTCATAGGAAAATTATTGTACAGTGAGAATTATGAGAAACAGTAAGAACAGTCTCAATTCAAGCCAAATTCCTTTGAGTATTAATTATCTTGGGTACACCCTTACATAAAGTCCAACCACATAGGATGCGAGGGAGCGTACAAGTATAAATGTTTATATATTGTGAACCTTAGAAGGCGTCCACTGAATAAAAGGGGCATAACAATAATGAAACTTAAATTTAATATCTAAAAAGTAAGAAGCCCTCATCGCAAAATGCAATTAACAAAACTGCCAATGAATAACTTCTATTATACCATTACAATACATTAACCTCTTCAGGGTATTTCACCGTGTGGAGAAACCCCCAAATGTTTGTCTCTAATGATATTTAATCTATATCAAGTGAAAGATACATTACTCTATGACCAAAACCCTCGTGTAGAGGAGACAAAAGAAACCAACCTCAAGAACAAGCATCGGAATGAGAATAGGCTATGCTAGCCGTGAGCTCCAGACCAAATCCAAATTTACAAGGGAGTCGAGACGAAGCGAACCTACAAATCATCATGAAAGAAAATATAAAGATTATATTCCCGTGAAAATAGGGCATGAAACAACCAAAATATGAACCTCAGACCTGTCAGAGTTCCTTAACTTTGGGGGGAAACATAATTCCTGGAAGTTGACTCTCGAAACCCTAAGAATTGAACTCCATTAGCAAGCTAAGATGAAGCACAATACATCAAGGAAACCTAGTGGCTGAAATAGCTCTTACCCACGCCAACCATGAAGAAACTGGAACAAACCCTAATACACATGTGACAGTCAGGAAATTATCAGCGAAGAAATAGAATATGCAGTTCTATAAAATTGGGAGAACTAAGAAAGAGAGTTTTATACCTGCATATTTGTCGAAGAAGAATGAAGCCTAGCACTACCGGAGTTGAGTTGCAGAGCAGAAAACCAACACAGACATGACGAAATGGCTGAGAGCACGAGATAAGTAGCTAGTAACTACCCAAGAAAGTAATTCTCCTATCTACATTGTTGGATGAGGCGTCGATAAGTATACGATCATCATCAACACAAATGTCATTTAAAAATACACCATCAGGTCAAATATGAGTATGTATTGGTAGTCGAGAAAGTTTGATGCATATAACCTAGGCTAATGAACGAGTCTTCATTTTAAGGCTTAGTTCGGTGGAAGTAAAATAGGAATGACAACCATTATATAAGCATTACCCATATTCCGCCCATCCAACATATGAATACTCATCCATAAGAGCGGGGAGTGGGATAAGTCAACCATTTTCTTAGAGATAAATAATTCCCCTGGCTTAATGTGTTATAATTAAAATATCCATGTTGTATTACAACATTATCTAGTTGGTTAACATTCATATGAATGTCTTAATAATTATTAGTTTTTATCAAGAATTTTTTTGTAAGTGTAAGTACATGTGACAATAATTGATTATAATTTTTTTAATTTTAGGAGAGTTATTTTAATATATATTAAATTTTTGAGCTCTAAGGGTTCGCTGAAGTGGTTGAGTTCTTGTTGTTAAGTACCTGGTGTATCGGGAGGTCATAGGGTCAATTCTCCTAGACGTCCTCCGGGTTAGGCCATTCTAGTCCGGCCAACGAGTTATAAAAGAAAAAGATTCCCTTAGGAGTTGATCTCCCTAGATTTTTGAAGAGAAACTATATATAATATATATATATATATATATATATATATATATATAATTTTAATATTTTATAAATTTAAAATTTAATTATATAAATTAAACGACTATTTAATATAAATTAATTCATAGTGATATCAATGTACTTATTTATAATATATCTTGAATTGTTAAAATTAAAAAATAAATAAAAATTATAATTTCTTCTTTATTATTATTATTAAAAGCATTAATATACAAGTTAAACACACACACACTATAATATAAAATGGAATATGATTCTTATTTATGAAGATTCATTCTTACTTTACCATGAAATCCGTATTCTTTAATTAGATTTTCTTCCAATACCATGGTTTTTCAATAAATCTCAACTTTTGATTTATATATACTATTAAGAATATTGTAAAATATTCCATAAAAGTTAAATTCCTATCATTTATCTAATAATTATTGATAATTAAATTAAATTTTTAGAAACCCTATTTTAAATTAAACAAATATAACTTTATTAAATATTTTTATGATTTAGAAATATTTTTATAATTCAAAATATTTTAATATTTAAAAAAAATAATTAAAATTTAGAAATTATTTTTTATCAATAAATATTTAAAATAAATAAATTAATGAATGTAAATTGAACATTTATTAATAAAAAGTAATAATTAAATAGTATTAACTTACTTTTTAAGTTTATAGAGATAGCTTAGTTGAAATGGTGGTGATGATGATGATGATGGTTAATGTCCATTGAGACCAAATTTTGGTCTATCTAAACTTAATTAATTTAAGATTTTATTCCTAAGGTCAAAAATCTTGGAGAGAAGCCTCCCGAGCTCACTATAATTTTGTGATGCAGGCTGACCATGCCTGCAAACCAGGATCTTTTTCTCTCACTTATGTACATAAAAACATGTGCCTAATCAACAAATCAACTTATTAGTTCATTGTTCATGTGCGCCTTACTCAACACAACCTATTCAAAACTTCATACAGGAGGTTGGCAAACACCATTTAATTATCAAGAGTTTCACAATTCGACTCTGTTTCCGCTGCTGCCTCGGCATTATTTAATTGAAAAACATTTAATTAAAAAAAATACCACGCATGCAGTTGATGCAACCGGTTACCAGACTGGCCACCTCTATCCACGGTTCGATTTCCACATGCACGCCATTACCGGTTGCTGCAAACTTCTTCTTGGCCAGATCTTCAATGTTCACGGCCTTTACAATTTGCCCGAAGGCTTCTAACTAGAGATCTCACACTCTATCTCACTCTCACTGCTCTGATGTATGAGCTTTGCTACCATTTTTTTATAACTAAGGATAGGCCTTCTTGGTCCTTATCTTTTAGAAAAGCAGGCTTTTCTTTTTTTACATAAGGAATTAAAGCTTGAAGCTTTATTCCGAGCTTTTATCCTAATTTCCTCTTATATCCTTTTATCTAAAAATAATATTTACATTATCTTTATTTTCCTATTAAAAACAAAATACTAAAATTATCACACCCCCTCTTTATTCTAGATTTACAAATGAGGACGGTCTCGATGCTCCTGCATCATTTTGACATCGAAGAAGGCTAGTAAGGTCACTATTGCAACGAAGTTTATGAAACTGAGATCTAATGTGGTTGTACGTGGGGCATTCTAAGAGGATCACTATTGCAACAAAGATTATGAAACTGAGATCTAATGTGGTTGTACGTGGGGCATTCTAAGAGGAAGTGATTTTCATCCTCGATATTCATATTCTCATAGAGATGGCAGATACATTCCATCCATAGTGTTTTAGGAACTACCCAACTATCTGTTTCACTATGGAGCTCATGAGAGTTCGTTCTAATATTGACAATATTAATTTTCTTCTTTGTGTTAGTTAAAACCTAGAGACACTTTTAATCTTCTAGAATAAAATTAATAACTCTTTATAATATCTTAATGAATCTATACTTATAATATCTTAATGAACCTATACTTGATAGGTTTCAAGTTTTTTTGAGATCATAAATCGATAAAAAAAACATCAATAAAAAGCCGTAATACCCCCAATAATCTTCACTGAAATTGTACCTAATAAACCCTCAAAAAAAACATCAATAAAAAGCCGTAATACCCCAATAATCTTCACTGAAATTGTACCTAATAAACCCTAAGTATATTGACCAATCCAAGAGGTTTTATGTTTTTAATTTTCAATTAAAATTTTAATTTCAGCGTTGGGTTTTTTAAATAATATTTAATAATGATATTAATTATAAAATAAAACATAAAATTCCAAAGAAAAAATATATATTTTTTTATTCACATGATGAATGAAAGCGTATTTAATAATCTGATTACGACGCAAGTAAAAACTACATTCCAAATGTCGTTGGGAACCATTTTTCTTTTGTTCTTAATAATCTGAAAAGTAGAGAAAAATTTCATGGAATCCCATACCTATCGAGTATCCAGCAGAAAAAGTGATATGCCTTCAGCACTAGGAGCTTTAAAAATATATTTGTGAATTCAAAAGATTGTGTTTTGCGCTGGACCAAACTTGTGATATTCCAATAAGGTAGAGCATTTTAGATAATGCTTATGTACACCTGCAAAGCACTTGGGAACAACGCTGTTGCCTGCGCACACCACATAGTTACGTTGTGCGCAGAGTGACCCGTGACACTGGATCATATAAATCTGAGTGCTGATGATGCCATATCCTCGAGAATATACTGCTACTTACCGTTATAAAGTTAAAAGAAAACATAAAAAAGAAGTCCATTAGTACAGATTATGCCTCAGCTCCACTTGCTGATAAAAATAGCACTTTAATCTTTTGTTATTTGTTGGAATGCGGGCATATGAAGATTTCTCAAAATAAAATGGAATTTAAGTTTGCTAGAATTATAATTTTAAATATTTTAACAATTATTATAATCACAAACTTAGATTAAATTAGAAATTCCAATCAAACTATAAAGTAAAAACAGCCAACAGATCTGGTTTAGTTTGAAGTTAGGATGATCAATCATATAAAAATACACAATCAGATTTTGAAATTATGAAAATAATTTAATTCTAAATATTTATTTTTTAAATAGAATTTTATAATATATATTTTTTATTATTCGTTTTAAAATATATTTTTTAAATATATAAATAATTTATATAAGAATATTATAAATAATAACACATTAAAATAAAATAAAAAACCTATCAAAATTTGAATATAATTAAATGGAAAATTTCTAAAAAGTAACAAAAACATCTCACAATTGACTTGCTGTCCAACTATATTATCTTGTGAGGATGGTAAGAGAATAACTTATATTTAAAGAAATCTTACTAATTTTCCCGCCAACAATTAACCTGTATGCTTTTCATTAAGTCCATAACGTAGAACGCGGATGCAGGTGACATAATGCAATTAATGGTGATTAGATGGAAGGACGGTGGGAGGCTTGACCACATGGCCGCCTGCATCCCCTCCTAGGCCAGATTCAAGCAAATTCATTGCCACTTGCAGGCACCATTAATATGGTGCTCAGGTCGAGGAATCTGTAACGAGCACAAGGATATGGCCTCCACAGACCATAATTCACTCTTCCCTCCCGTGATAAACAGTTCTTGCCCTCCTCACGCTGAGGAGCCAAACTCTCGCACCGTCACTGGCAGACTTTGTTGGTTGCTCAACTGCGTGGATGTGGGAAATGGGTATCATTTCTCCAAATCAACCCACTGTAAGTTAAATCAAGCTCTAAACCCCTTTGTTTACCCTCTAAACATCCATTCCAATCCCATTAGTTCCTCTGCTTCCCCAAGTGTTAACTCAGTCATGGCGCACATTCGACATCGCATGCGAAGCAAAAGAGGGGGAAGTCATGGCAGAAGCATTTGTCCTACCACTATGCCCAACCCTGAATTTTCTTCTCCCTCCTCTTTCACAGACAATACTAATCCCCATGGCACCTTCTCCAGCAGATACGCAGATACGCGCAGTGATAGAGGGAGGTCTCAGCACCAGGGTGACCACAGAAAGAACACAACTACCCATACTGCCAATTTTCCCCTTCCCCCTCACCTCTCTCCTCATACAACTCAATTCCGCTTCCATAGTTCTCTACCTTGGCCCGTTGTCACCGCCATTGTTACCATAACCTTCACTGAGGAAATTGACCCACAGGAAGCTCAGCTAGGAAACAACGATGAGCAAGAGAGGGCTGCTCAGCGGAACAGGAATGCCAGGGATCCAGTAAAGTAGTAGATAGTTGAGAACTCTACCACCCCACATGGTGAGGAGCTGGTTGGAAGCTAGCATGGCACTAATCACTAAGCAGGAGACACGAAGGCCACGGGTGACATCCGACGTGACACGTCAGGCAAGCATACAATAGAGGGCAGCTCTGCTGGCTCTCATTCAGTTCGTGGAATATTGCGTGGCACTTCTGTAGAGGAGGAGGAGTGGTACAAGTATGTGTGTCGAATTGTTGAAGAACCTGCTAGAGATGACCTACCGGGGGTCCATCCTGATTGACGACTGGGTTGCCAGGTGTCGTCTTATAACTAGCTAGAGGTTTCATATGCTGTTGTCTGAGGTTTTTCTTTTTGCTATGTTTGGTTTTGAAAACATTCCTTCCGGTTTGATTCTAAGTCCCCTGTGCGGGTTTTTTAATATTAAAACTTGTGACCCCTGCGTGGGTCTTTTCTTCTGGTCTCACGGACTGCTTTCCCCCTCGATGGGGTAGTCTCATTTTGGTTTGTGATATTTTTTGACAAACTTTGTTCAGCACCACAGAGGCCAGTGCCTCGTTGTATTTTTATTTTGTTTCATATCAATAGAATAGTATTACTTAGAAAAAAAAAGTCCATAACGTAGAGACTTTATTTGCAATAACCAGTAATTTAGATAGCTAGCTATTTTTGTTTTGGTAATTTAAAATAGGTATAGATTCTTTGTTTCAAAGATTTTAGAGTTTAATATGATATCAAATTATTATTATTTAAAAAATATGATGGTGAAATTAATTTGGTAATTTGAAAATTTTATGTGGTTTTTTTTACTACATATTTTCTGGTTAATTTTGTAAAAAGTTTAGGAAATGTTTTTTAGAAGTGTAAACTATGAAATCTGCATACTCAGAATGGTTAACTTTGTGAAAAGTTTGGGAAAAGTTTGTTGCAAGTGTAAACCGTGAAATATGGATACTCACAATGCACTAGATTTTTTTCAACACATAGATTAATTATGCATTCAAAAAGGCATTTTAATCCAAAAAAAATATAGTATCTTGCCAAAAAAAATTAATTCTCGATTCCAAAAGAACAAAATACAGAGTAATTAGATTAAACCAAAATTATTTACTTAATAATAGTAAAATTTGATTAGATGTTTTTCATTATTCTCATTTTCATTTTTCAAAAAAACTTTGTCTAGTAAATTATGTTTGAAGTATATAATATAGCATAAAAGCTTCTATATTCAATTTTGTAAATCAATTTGTAAATTTCTTTAGGCATGTTTGTTGTAGTGAGCATTAAGGAATCAACAAAAGTATATATACTTGGCATATAACACCACTTTTTGATGAACTTACTCATGAATATATACCCATGTTTGATACATCATTGTTGATATATAAATTAGAAATTAAAAAAACACATATTCATTAATCAAATAATGATACCTGTAAATACAAGGATTCTATCTCAAGATAGAGAAATTATCGTATCACACAATCAACTAGCTGAGTAAGTATATCAACCACATATCAATTTAGAAACTATATTGTTAATGAGAAACCTTCACATTTAGCTTGTTTCAACAACTTGCTACAAACTAGGAACAAAGTCCTTCTTGAACTAATGATCACACCTAAGACAAGTAGGAGTTATATAGGTTAACACTCCCCATTAATGATTAATTGTCTTAATCTAGAAGTACCTGTTGATTAGAAAATTTTGTATCGGGCCCAAAATGTTGATGTCCATATAAAAGAAAAACCACCCCCCAAAATGCATGGGTAACTAGCCACTACGACAATTGGTATAATAGGATGTTCTTCATGTACATGGTTTATTCAATCATCATATTTTCATACCTATAATTATTTATTTAACTCCCCATTCATCCTCATCACAATCATCCTTAGTTTTCTCATCTTATTTGTAACCATGCTCTAGGTTTTGTTAGCTTACCCTAAATAATGCTTTGGATGTTCTTAACTTACCCTGAACCATACCCGTGATGCTTCTACACCAAAATCCTATGCAACACAAGTTGTATAGGAATCCCTATGCATATGTTCACTTTCTCTTGCAAACTGCATGACATCCTAATATACTTTCTTCTTGCCATAAATATTACATCAAGCAGTTTTGGATGACCACAAACCGTTAGACCATGTAGTTTCTAGTTAACCATAAACCTACACTACAAGCTGGTTTTAAGATTATTGCAAACTACATGAGGAACATTTCATCATTGAATATGGTACATACAATGACAAACTGCACTCACGAAGATGCCAGGTACTTACATTCTCAATGTGTAATTCACACTATTGTATGATCTAGAGTCTACTCCATACACTGAAACAGACTTCTACTCACACAACTTTTACCTTTATTTGTTCTCCACTATAGCTTTTCCAATCACTATTTTCTATTTCCATATTCATCGATGCCACAAGCATTATCAGAAGTTCTTGCTTTACGTTACATAGAGGATCACATCTATATCTTCACCACAAAGGCTTCACTAGGAAAATAATATCATACCACATGCATTCAAATTGGGGGATACATATTGAGGAAAATGTGACATAATATATTGAGCATATATTAGGGTAAAGGGTTTATATTGGCAAATATAAAAATTGTATGTCAATGTTAATGAAAAATTGTAAATTATAAACGAGTATAAAATATGCTAATGAAAAAAGGGATACCGACAATACATAGTGAAAGTATGGGTTTTTAAATTGGGAAGGTGTATTAGGTTCATATCAGTAGGGGGCTAAATAATGTGATTTTTAGAGGTACTTTCCAATATGTAGTCAAATTATGGGTATTTTTTAGTATGCCATGAATGCACGTGATATGTCACAGCTTCATTGAGTGAATCCCCTACGATCTCCACTTGCACATTCTTCAATATCAGATTTATTCATCTTTCTTTTGTATCTACACACAATTGATGAGTGATTGTAACACCCCTCCACTATATGTAAAACTCTTCTAACCTATGCTAAGAAAAGGTAGTTCTGATGTGTAAAAAAAAAGTAAATACATTATTATTAAATAAATAAAATAGTTTAATCACTTGGAAGAGCGAGACACCAATAGATGAGATTCTTGCCAAATCCCATTGGGGAATGGGAATGGATAATTCTTTCATGATAAGGCTTCTAGATCCAACTCTAGATAAGCTTGATGGATTGGAGATAAATATCCATCAAGTTGCTTAGGTGAAGAAAGCTGTGAAGTTTAAGGAAAAAATAAAAACCTTACAGGAGAGAAAGGCAAGATTTTATGAGGAAATGGTTCATGGGAGAGAAAGGCAAGATTTTATGAGAAAAGTGTAGGAAAATGGATTAAAAGATCAATAAAAGCTAGATGCCGCTAATGGAAACCATATCATGGAATATAGTATTAAATACCCAATGAAGAGATCAATAACGGCAGTTGATCTGTGGCAAGGATTCTCAGCTTGAGGGTGAAATAGTGAAAGTTAATTCTAGGTTGGGTGGAGATGCTCAATTTTCCAAGTGACATTCTTTCTGATAATCTGGTTTACATGGCATTTTCTGTATGTTGGCTCCTTATTCTCTATGTTGTTAATTTTTTAAGTATATGAGAGAAATTTCTTGGGTTGTATTTGCTTTTGAGATTATTGAACAATTTGCATGTGATCACTATGCACTAAAAGAATTTCTTGTATTAACTTTGTTTATGAGATTATAATATATGGGCATGTGTGACAGCTATTGCATATAAATGTATTTCCAGATAAAATTAGTAAAGGAACATAATATGTGGTTTTATGCAATAACTGTTATGATTGTCACATCTTTAAACTTATGTTCTATCTCATCCTAAATAGTGAGTAATTATGCAACAGACAACTATGTAAGTTGGATAATTATGTTTTAAGGTGTGAGTTTAGGTTGTTTAGGCTATGCATTATGCATAATGGGATTAATTACATCCACTGAGGCTTTCTTTAAGCATTAATTCATAATGTATAAGATATATGTCAACAAATACTTTTGACTATGACCGTAGGACTATGATCATGCTAGCTACAATGTATTCATGATAACGTTCCTATAATGCTTGTATTAGGTTATCAATGTAATGAAATTCGAATGCAAGAAGTGTATGATGTTGAATGACCATGACTAAATCTTTTTACTTAGTTGTAAAGTAGGCATAAAATTTCTTTTGGAATGTAAGTCTAGTAATTGAACATAAAATTCCACATCCTGGATGTAGTAGAGCATAGGCGATTATTGGCAGTACTGTGCCCAGGGGGTATGTGACAAACTTGGTATAATAGCTCTAAGTTCAAATATTGCGGCCTAAGGCCAAACCATGAGGACTTTGAAGCTACAGTATGTGAATATTATATTGATTACTTCCAAGTAATGGTAATTTTGAACTAAGGTTGTGGAATTTATGAATTTTGGAATAGCTAAAAATTGATATTGTAATGAAGAGTGAAATATCCTATACTGTCTGACATCCATATAACTATATGTATTTCCAATTGCAGAAAGAGATCACTTAAAAATAGAGATAGTACAAAACCCTTATTCGGATATTTAGATATCAAAGAAAGAAGGGCAGAATCGGTTCGAAGCTACACGCCTATATTGAGTTTTCAAACAATATTCCAATAAGGATTTTATTTTTATAATTGCTATTGAACATGTAGTTGTAAATAATTCATGGAGAGGAAATATATAGTGGATTTTTTTTCGATAGTTTTGAGAAGTATTACAGCTCTGCTTCAACGATCTAATTATTTAATTAAATAAAATTGGTAATGAAATATGTCAGAATGATAAATCCACACATAAGGTATGAGGTATGGGTTATCTATGACATATTTCAAATTAAAATGGACACAACCACACTTGCATAAACTCAGAAAGTGCCTACACTTTAAGTTGTAGTAACTGATATCTCTCCTCTGCATTAAAAGACAAAAGAAAATTTATTTAAAGGTTGATCACAACCCG
>APFE030438887.1:0-24703 GCA_000404065.3 Pinus taeda
TGTTCTGGTAGAGGTCTTTCAATGTCTTCCACATTGAATATGGAGTATCCTTCCCATAGAGGCTCGAGACAATATGGTCTCGAACTCCCTCAAGGATGATCCCTCTCGCCCTCGCCACACACTTCTTTCACTCAACCAACTCTTGTGCATTAGTTGAGCCTAGCTTTGGGATTTCTTGATCAATGAAATCCTTCAAGCCATTGTCTTCTAATACAGCCTCCGTGCGATCTTTCCATGCTATGTAATTCAAGCTACCTTCCAAGGCATACTCGAGTCTCAAGTCATAGAATGTCATTGACAAACCTTGAAGTATGATAAGAAATAGATTTGCACCTGCAACCTCGAACTTCAAACTTCGAATTCTCTTGTCCGTATACTGTTTGCAGCTCTGAGAAACTTGGCTCTGATACCATGTAAAAATTTCTCTATAGATCGGATACCTCTGATACCCTTTAGAAATTCTACAAAGTCTCTACAAATCTCACTCTAAGATTATGTAGAAAATCTAACTATAGGTTAACCCGATAATGCAATATACCAAAGCAAAATACTATAATCTACTTTTACTATCAAACTTGTGGAAGCTTAAAGATTGAGCTGAATCAGAGCTGAACACATATAACCAGAAGAAGAATCAATGCACACGAAACGCAGAAGAATACTCAGGGGAAAGCCTCAGCTAAAAACCCCGCTATTTGTATTTTCATACAAGGTGGAAATATCTCAGAATTACACAAAGCTTTAGCTCTCACAGCTAACCAGCTCTCAGTACAATCCTCCTAGATGCTCACAGGCAATCAAAGCTTTTCGCAAGCCTTATTCTCTACCCTCCAAGCTCCTATTTCCTTGCACTTTTTCTCATGGGTGATCCTCCTGTTATCAAGAGGAAGACTCTCAACCAAGTGGAACATTGATCTCTCACACTGATCTCACACCCTCTTAGAACTGCGCAATCCTCAAAGAACCTTACTCCTTCTACATGCATGAGTTTTCTTTATAGGAAACCACATGCAACTGATAGTACACTCTCATTGTCTTTAATCTCAATTGGGTCTTTCTTAGAATAGACATGCATGAGTTTCTGATGAGGGGATCTTCAGTTATCTGGAGTACACTAGTTGAGTGTATGCATGCATCAACTGATTGTTAACTCTCAATTAGTTCCTCAAACAGTTTGGAACCAATTTAACAGGACTTAACTCAGTGAACTGAGTTAACTAATTACAACTCAAATATAACTCAATCTTATCTCATTAATTAAAGGATAATCTCCTTAATTTAAGGGATAACTCTTTCATGACTTCAAAAAGACTTCTAACTTGAATTTCTCCAACTAATTAATCTATAATGAATTAATTAATTATTTCCAAGCTGAAACTAAATTCGATTTTAATTCACAATTTTAATTCAAGAACAAATTAAAAATGGAATTTTTGGATTCTATTTTTATTATTTCTTATTGTTATTTTCAACATTTACAAATTCTTTGTTCTTGCAACAAACTATAAAATGGTAAATTATTTAAAAACAAAAACAAATCTTACATAATTACTTATTTAAATCAATTATTGCTAAATACTTTTACAAAATTAATCATCTTATTTTTTTAATCAAACTAAAATCAACAGTTACTCTCATAAATAAATAACTATCATTTGCACCTTATGTTGCAAAGAAAACGTCGTAAGGCATAGAGTGGGGAATAATAGCGACATGTGAGTAGACATTGTTGAAAGCGTGGATGATAATGAGTGACAACTAGTTACAATTGCAATAGTTAGTTATGTGTATTTTGAAAATGGATATTTTTTAAATAATAATAGTTTGTGGAAGAACAACGACATGTGAATGGATATTGTTGAAAGAAAGGGTGGATGAGAATGGATATTGTTGAAAGAAAGGGTGGATGATAATGAGTTACAGTTGAAAGTATTAGTTATGTGTATTTTGAATATGGATATTTTGTAAATAATAGTAGTGTGTGGAAGAATAGATACATGTGAATGGACATTGTTGAAAGCTAGGGTGGATGATAATGAGTTATACTTGAAACTATTAGTTATGTGTATTCTGAATATAGCTAATTTGTAAATGCAGGAGGTCATCCGATGACCGGACGCGTGCCATAAAAGGCCGTCTAATCGTACCATCGAAGGTTGCATGTAGTGACGTTAACGCCCCCCCTATTTAGCGCCGGCGCGCAAGCGTGCCCGGTTTGATTGCCTCCCCTTCCCTTCCAAACCAATCGTACCCTTTCTCTCAATGGATCATGGCCAATTATCAGTACCTCAGGTTCCTGTTCGAAGATCTCCCCCTGCAGTGGCGAAATTGTAATGTCATGTAGAGGTTATCCATTATCCATGTAGTTGTTTTTGTTTATGTCAACATGTTTTCGTACATTATTTTAAAGGGTTTTTTTTTGTTTTTTTGTTTTTTGTTTTGTTTTTTTCCAAGATGTAATTTTCCATATGCTATCTATTTATGGTGTTATTAAAAAATATTAGTATGTTGTAATGGAAGAGGTGAAAAAAACGATACGACATTGTGAACAACATCATGGTTGTCGTTCCATATTTGAAAATGCATGAAAAATTGTTGGAGCCATCGAAGCTTGGACTAAAACACTTATCCTTCACACATCTACTTTGAAGCATACCTCAAGTAAGTCTTCTAGTTTTTAAGGCATCATACTTTTAATGAGTTTATGCTTCTAAAGGTTGCCTACTCCTAGACATCATAGGTTTCTTAATCAATTATACGCAGGAAATTTGTTATAATTATACGCAGGAAATCTGTTATAATGAGCTGAGTTGTTCATAAAAAGTCTGTTATAATGAGCTGAGTTGTTCATAAAAAGTGTTCAGATCCATATTTTGGTTGTGCTGCTTTTCTAAGCCCTGCCAACTTACCAGTTGATGATAGTTGCAGCTCCAACACCCAATAAGTATGAAAATCACCTGATAAGTATGAAAATCAGAATTAGTCCACGAAACCAAATTGAAGTTTGTCTATTCTTCCAAGTTGATTGAAAAACTACTACTAGTGGCGCCATTCTCAAAAAGTTTTGGGTTATGTTATATAAATAGCCCTTGACAAAACATATGTAAATTTCTAGTTGAAAATTTCCATACCTCATGAAATTCATCAATACTGGACATTTTCACTAGCACACTAAATGCCAGGTCTTTTCAATATTCTGTTGACATCCTCAGTGTTCCGAGTGTCTAAGCAATATGGTTTTATTTATCGGATACATTTGGATTTTTTGAAGAAGGTGGGCGATCAATTTCTTCCAGTATATATAATTCATCATTTTTTCATCATTTTACATTTTTTGTTGATGAGCTTTCAATACGTCTCAGTGATTTTTTATTTATGATATTTCCATAAGTAGACCTGTAGTTCAAATGCAATTTTGCCAAAATTTAAATTTAAGTATGACATTGCTGGTGTTCTATGTTAATTTCTCATTATCCCCTGACACTTGCAAGGTTGCATTTTTTAGTATTATCTCCAGTGACTTGCAAAGGCATTTGTTTGTGGAGTGATGACTTTCAAGGTTGCATTTTTATTATTATCTCTAGGCACTTGCAAAGGCATTTGTTTGTGGAGTGATGAGTGAGTGATTTTTTAGCAGACTAAGAATTCAACAATGACACTCATATTTCTCTTTCCTTGCATTTTTCTCATTTCGTGGAGGCACTTGGGAAGACACTTGTGAAGTGTTGAGTGATTTTTTTGACCATAGGAAAAATCCAACAACACCTCTACAATTCCTCTACAGATGTAAGAGGCTGCTTAGGTTTTTGTGGAGGCTGCCCTGAAACCACAGAAAAATAAGTGTTCAGTGATACAGATGCAAGAGGTCGCTTAGGTTTTTGTGGAGGCTTCCCCAAAACCACAGAAAAATAAGTGTTCAGTAAAATACAGGTGTGTTCGGTAATACAGGGCATATGATAGTAAGATAGTGATTACTGTTTAAGTAGATATCATCATTTCATATGATAGTAATTAGATTAACGATCAGTTTAGGCCTACCTGCTGAATAAGGTGTCTCTGTCACTTTAGGCTATTATTTAATGTTGGGAGGCACTATAGTACGAAGGTACATAGGCTTATGCCAAAGCTATAGAAAGCCATTAAATTCCGTCCCAACTGCATTTTGCTACTGGATAAAACATTTTTTTCTTTTTTCTTGTTTTTTTCTTTTAATGACTCAACCTTTAAGACTTCCCATAGTTTCGAGTGTTACCAAATGATTGGCAGACGTCTCTACATCACAACCCTGCCACTTCAATATATGCAGCAACAACTACTTCTCGTAAGATTGTCTCTAAGAGAGGTTTATTTGCACCATCATTCATCGAAGCAAGTTCAAAAATCATAAACTTTGTTTCAAAACACGAACTTATTCGCACCAGAGTGAGGGCAGGTTATTAATGTGCAGTATACTCTCGATCCAGGTATCCTGCTGTTCCTTTCATAACAGTGGTAACATGAGTAGCTTACTTATCGATAGTCATCCTTGAAATACCAAAACCGACCAGTTTTCCGTTCATATGATTGTCTAGAAGTATGTTGGTGCTCTTGACGTCCCTGTGAATTATCTTTGGCGTGCAACCCACGTGCAGATATTCAAGTCCTTCAAATACAAATCGCACAAACGTCATTACCCATAATATTTTTGTGTAACTATTATTGAAATAAACCAGAGCTTAGATTTCAAGAAATTGTTGTACATAGAAGTAATGTAGAGAGAGTTACCATGAGGAGTATCTAATACTATTTTGAGTTTGGTTTTCCAACTTAGTTCGGAGTAATGTAGAGAAAGAGTTACCCTGAGCAACATCTAAGACTATTTTGAGCCTGTTTTCCAACTTAGTTTGGATTCTTCTGCTCTACGACCTAGAAGAGTATGCTACCTATTCTATCGATGGAAACAAATACTATTTTGAGCCTGGTTTTACAACTTAGTTTGAGTATGTTACCTATTCTATCGATTGAAACAAATACTATTTTGAGCCTGGTTTTCCAACTTAATTTGGATTCTTCTGCTCTGCGACCTGGAAGAGAAAGTAAAAAGCCTTTTAAGTTGAAATTAACAAAGTATAAGATAAACAGAGTATAAAATAAACGGGACTGCTGCTGGGGTTTCAAAAATTCCCTTTGCCGATTGCTTCAACGAACGACTTTGTCTCTCCTCTCGCCATCTCTGCAAGTCCCATGAGAAACTGGGCTGCCCCTCGTCTGTCACACAGACTATGGTTGAAACTCACACCCACAACAAAACCCCCCACAATCGAAGTGAGTTACCTATTTTTGTCAAAACAGAAAACACACAAACACAACAATCAAGATCAACTTAGGTTGGAGTTGAGTGAATCCATTAAAATTTGAGGAATAATGGTAAAGTAAGAGGAAAACATTCCCCTGAAAAATGAGAGGGGTTAGGTCCTCGACTTGTGCAGTGAGCGGAAACTGAAACAACAGTTACTCAAATGAAGGTTTCAGCGCATCCAACTCGCCCAACAGTGAAATAATAGTACACTAATACTCGTGACAGTGCATCCTAACAACTTTCACAGGATTTGTGGTACCATAAATGTTATTACAGTCATTGCTATACACAAGCAGTGTATCGAATTTACGCCTGACAATAAGATGGTCATCTAGATTGGAGAGATAGAGTGTGGTTCTGGGAGAAGGTCGGAAGGTGGCACCATGACAGACCCCAAAACATTTACACTGAGCTGAACTTGGGAGCAATATTCTTTCATATCAAGCTTCTTTATGGTCGCTTCTATCTCTATCATTAACCGTTTTTCTGTTATTCATTAACTTATTTCAGTTTTGGATCAACGATCAAAATTCGTTCAATCTTCTAACACACAAATCCACGGTGAACAATAAGACGCAACAGACACAATGACGGCTGGGGAATTTGTTTCAAAAAGAAACGCATTAAGGCATAAATAAAAATTGAAAATTGAAAAATACTTTAATAATAATCATCTTATTTTTATTTACCAAACTAAAGTACAAACGATGAAAACATTAAAATTGAAAAAAATCCTAATCATTTCAATTGGGAAGATAAATACAAACTAAACTGGATCCATCCAGTTACAGTTTCCGTTTATAACCCATCTCACTGTCGTCCCAAAATCAAAGCTAAGCATGTTGGTGTGAAATAAATGCATGCCACCATGCACCGTCAAGGTGACTCGCCCTGCAGCGTCCGGCAAAATGAAATTCAAACCCTTGTTCTCAGCTCCCTTGTTCTCAATTCAATTCCTCTGTCCCTCTGCTCCCCCTGTCTTGCTAGATGGATAATCTATTTTGCAGCGCCCCTGAATAAAATACCCGGGTTTTTATTGGGGTTTGACGGTGTAGACTCTGTGTTTCCATTGTATTAGCACTTTCACTTTGTCAGGGAATCCTTTAGTGGCAGCGATGTTACGTTACATCATGGTTCTTTCACGTGGAATCTTCAATGGCATACAGCTGTGTTAAGTAACGTGGATGCAACTTTCGTTGAAAAAATGTAACGTTGGTGCAACTTTCGTTGAAAAAATGTAACGTGGATGCAACGATATTATTAAAGGGGAGTCGGGTATAGCTATCGAATGGTCGTCTCTTGTCCCTGAACTCAACCATTTGATGCCGACATCTAGAATCTGTCAAGGGCAGAGTGGGTTAAGGCAATCTCGATGAGAATGAGATCTGGTCCACACTGCAAAGTAGAAGTGCCATGTCTCTCTGTATTTATTATTCATACTGGCAATCTGATTGATAACATCGCCGAATAGTTTTGGGGAGTTGCAAAGCGATTTGGGTACGGGTGTCCTCTGTCGCTTGTTCATATTTGCAAATTCCCAATACACAGTATACCATTTCTAACGCTCATAACGCCGCTCCTCCAGTGGTTGCTACAGAAAAGCTCTTATAATGCTTTCATCAATCCTTCTCCCTGCATCACTTTCTCATGCTTCTTCTTCAGCAGAAGACATCTCTTCCAACAGCCTTCGAACAGTACCCCATGTTAGCATACAAAAAGCTCCTACAGAGACTCTGGATCTCGATCTGGATAGCATAATCCACCATATGTTTCATCTTTTGAAATTCATCAACAAGGTAAGGCGGATCCCAATCTTTCATATCTATTTTCTTTGAATACTTTTTTTCTTTTATTTCTTTCAAATAAAAAAAATCATTTACGGTTGGCTTGTTTTCCCTATTTTATTTTCAATATTCAACTATAATATTGATAGATATTTATTGTTTTCACTCTGTTATCAATGTCTGGTATAAATTTACATGTCAGAGTTTCAAGGACATAGTTCTTCCAGACGTAGGGTTTTATAAGTTTTTTGAGCCACGCCGAGGGTTTCTAAGGTGCCTGAAGTGACCCAAAACCTTGAAAATCTCAGAACCGGTTTCCTTTTTTTTTTTCTCTGAAATTTTTACTCCACCAGATTCTGGTCACGATGAAATTCTCCAGACCGTTTTGGATAATCCATATAATATGTCACTTCTGTGTAAGATAAAGATTATCCAAAACTACCCATCTACCCATTTTCTGATCAAATCGCATGCCAAAATTTAGATACCTGGTATATATTGACATATCAGAGATCCAAAGACTTACTTTACGCCTCAAGGGTTTTCATGGCCTCTGGAACCCTCTATAACCTTGAAAAATCGTGAAGCAACCTAGATCTATACCTTCTATGATTTTTTTACTTCACCAGATCCCGGTGACAATGAGATTTTCCGAAATATTTTGGATGACCCATATAATATGCCACCTCTGTTTGGAATAAAAATTACCCAAAACCATCCTATGCAGAAATTGAGATCCCTGGTGTAGGTTTATGTGTCAAAGTTTAAAAGGCATGGTTCTTCCACACCTCAATCGATTTTCAAATTTCAAGGATTTCGAGGCCTTTTAGTTGACCCAAAACCTTCAAAAATCTGGAAATGACCTTAGATCTATACAGCCTTCTATTAAAAAATTATACGTCAAAATCCAGCCAGAGTGAAATTTTCTTAGCTGTTATGCACAAACCGATATAAGATACCCTCCACCTCTTGGTGTCTTTGTTTTTTTACTAAAAGACTATGCTGGAGCTTCTTTTTCCCTGGTCTTGATTTTGATTTCAATTCACCCTGGATAAAACTTTTTACCAAAATTCTATCATGCGAAAAAGCATTGACGTATTCTTAATTTCTTTTGTGAGACGAAATTGAATGTATTTCCAGTTTAGGAGGGGAATAAACTCTGCCGCCCCGATTAACTTTTAATTTTTTCTGATAGCATTGTGAAATTGCTAATATGAAATATAAGTTCTTCCCCTTTTACAGCGTTGCGCAGAAATATGTCATTCCAGATCACTGATATATTGTGATTTGTATTATCAGACGAAAGTGAATATATTTTTTCATTTTTTCTTATAAAAACTCATCTCAACAAACCGTCGACTGAAGAGTGTTGGCCTAGAAGCTCATCAGGATTATTGAAATTGAAAGGGTTCTTGTAGGAGGGAACAAACTTTGTTTCTGCATCAAAATTTCTTAATCAAATTAAAAGTGAATTAAATTTTAAATTTTCTTATAGCATTGTGAAAATTTTCAAATGAAATATAATTTTTTTTTATGGTGTTTGGCAGAACGATATCTTTTCAGATCAGTGTTCTACTTCTAATTCAGCAAAGACAATCGATTGGAGTCTCCTGAAGGAAATAAGGCATGCACACTCGGTTACTGCAGGGCTTCTTGTGCTTCTAAACATTTTGCAAAGATTCGAAACTGTTTTAGCCCATGGAAGTGAGTGGTTTGATCTCTTGGAGGAAATTAATGGATTATTCAAATATCTTCGGCATCCTACTGAACGATCCGGATTAAAGAAAATGATGGAAAATAAACTTAGAGAAGCCATACTGTTGATAGTGAAAGCTTCTCTATTGTTTACTTCTGCCCTCAAATTGACTCTTCTAAATTTACCAGGTGAGTACAGAACACTAATTGGATTCTTATTCGTAAATAGAAATGTGGTTTATTAATATGTATAATTTAGAGGAGAACATAATTAGTTTGGATTGTTTAAAATTATAAGGGGCAGCATTATAAATATGGCCAGAAATTATGATAACAAGTTGAAACCATACAAATCTATTCTTGTTTTTATTCTTGTTTTTCACACTTGTAAATAAGTTAAAATCTGTTTTTCCTTTTAATGATGTTTGGTTTAAACTAGAACCATTGTTGCCCCTCATCGCTTAATCCTCACAAAATCATAATGACAATTCTGTCATATGTTTTAGGATTCACCATTATATAACGATGAATGTTTTAATTAAATGCCATTGATTGTAGGTACTTTCCAACTCCAATAAACAGGGACACATTTCATAAATTTGGACCTGAACATGCAGGTGAATATATTATTATATATGAAATGAATTATTATTAATTTTATTTGAAATAAGGTTATTATTATTCATTTATTAAAAATAAAATCACTAACAATTATGGTTTTTATTATTGTTGAAACAGTTGGAATTGAGGAGTTTTTGAAAGAAGTTATTTATCTTTTGGACTGGGAAAGTGAGAAAGTCCCAGTGGCCGTTATCTTACATAATTTTGGAGTAGTGGGTAAAACCATATTTCCAAATGTTCCCCTTTCATGAATTAACATAGAAGGATGTAAATATTCCATGATTGGGGCTTTGGAGAATATAGATTCTACTCCAAAGATAATAGAGTTACAAAATGATCTATATTTATAAAGATGGTGAGCTAGAGTTGAGTATCATGGTACAGAAAGTGCCTGCCTTCATTTACATCGATAATGTTTGTTTTTAGGCATGATGAATTTCAACAACTCTTACCAAAAGATATGAAAATAGTAAAGAAGGTAAGGTTGCTTCTCACTGCTCGTGACACAGACGTCAACAAGCTTTTATTTATAAAGATGGTGAGCTAGAGTTGAGTGTCATGGTACAGAAAGTGCCTGCCTTCATTTACATCGATAATGTTTGTTTTTAGGCAAGATGAATTTCAACAACTCTTACCAAAAGATATGAAAATATTAAAGAAGGTAAGGTTGCTTCTCACGTCTCGTGACACAGACGTCAACAAGCTTTTATTTACATTGATCAAGATGAAGATATGAAAATAGTATGAAGTTGTTTATTACTACTCTCTACATAAATATATGTAGAGAGGGAAAAATATAAACAAATGTTTATGAAATAAGGAAATGTACAATGAGATGTTTGACAAAGGGAACCAAATAAATTCCAACAAATAGCAACGGCTGTTAGAGATATGTTGTGGAGTTTCAACACTCATGTGGCTGTATTAAAAACTCTTGGCAGAGAATCATAACCTGCGAAGAGGACAAGCAGACGCTTATTTTCAAGTGATGGAAGAGAACACAATCAACTTACTCAGATACTATTATGACTTCATCTTTTATGTGTCACATGATGGAAGTCGTTGTATCCAATAGGTTGAATTCAGAAAGATATAATACGTAATCTTGTTTCATATGATGTCCCACTGGAAAATCATCTATTACATTGTTTCATATAATGTCTCAATTTCTGTCACAATTCCTGTGACTAAATTATATATAATCATGTAAACTACCTTCTTTCGTATGATGTCTAACTTAATTTCGTAACTAAATAAGTCATATATATTACTAGCAGCATTTGGTGGTTGAATTTCAAGGAATCAAACAATTTGGTGGTTGAGTGAAATGTAAGAAAAGTATTTGAAAATGTATAATTTTCTCGATGATTTGAATCTGTTGGGAAAAACGTTTTATTAGTTTTAATGTTTTTTTTCAAGCTGTCATATATTAATTGCATAATTTAAATTGCATAATTTAAAGGTGCCTCTTATTATTAATCTAGACCTTGTGGAATTTGATGTAAAGTTGCATCCCTAGGTGCCTCTTATTATTAATCTAGACCCTGTTGGAATTTGATGTAAAGTTGCATCCCTATGCTAGGAAGGGACATTTCCATGCCCTGCCACTTTTCAGGTTACATGTCATCCAAGTATTCCCTATTGTGAATATGTAAAAGAACTCTTTCGTATAGTAAATCTGTAGAAGAATTTTCGGATCTATCTCAAAGTTTTGATATTTAAGACTATCAAGAGTTTTAAGAATGGGGTATTTTCATGTTTGTGGAAATACGTCTGGGTATTTTCATGTTTGTGGAAATACGTCTTTTGATCATTAATACCATTGCAAGAGTTCAATGCATAAGATTGCATGTCTTTACATTGAAAGAGTCTTTCAATGCGCATGTGACTCGGCAGTAACTCTTCAACCAAAAATTGATTTGTGTACAGTAACTCTTCAACCAAAAATTGATTTGTGTAGCAGACTCAAGCGCCTTTTCCATGTCAGGCCAGCGTTAAAAAATACAAGGAGCAGCGTATATGTGACATATATGAAACAGCGTATATATGGAAGGAGCAGCGTATATATAATCTATATGAAACAGCTACCAGGAGCAGCGTATATATGAAACAGCGTTTATATGGAGGGAGCAGCGTATATGAAACAGCTTTTATATGAGCGTTTACCAAGAACTTCATACAAGGATTGAACCTGGAGGGCTGTTATACCACCGTGGAGAGAGCAACAGCGTATGGAAGGAGGCCGGCTACCGTGGAAAAAGCAGGTCTGGGTTTTGAAGGAGCAACGATTGCTGCAACAGAACTTCTTCAAGGATACCAGACAGCGTTATATGCAACAACGTTATGTACAGAATATTCATCAGCGTTTATGGAGAGAGCAGCATGATATACCAGCTTATGGAGGAAGCGCCCCATTACAAAGTTTTACCAACGGACACCATTTACAAAGCTTTACCAACGGACCAGCGTTCAGAATTAATTATGGCAGACAAACGCACAGGGGCAGTGGACAGAGAGCAGTAGGCAGGGGCAGTGGGAGCAGTAGGCAGAAGGGGAGTTACACTTATTAGGGGAGGGGAGTTACACTTATTAGGGGAGTTATACTTATTTTGGGACCGGGCTCTGATACCATGTCAGACCAGGTAGTAACTCCTCAACCAAAAATTGATTCGTGTGTTTATTGAGAGAGACGGTTTACTTCATCTTGTTCACATTACTTATTACTTATTTATTTATTTACATTATGTTCAGTGAATCTTGATGATTAAGTGTCAACAACTATATTTCATTATATTAAATGGACCAATTATGTTCACCCAATCTTCATTATATTAAATGGACCAATTATGTTCACCCAATCTTGATGATTAAGTGTCAACAACTTAGGAGTTTTGAGATAATTTCATTATTCATTTATTAAATAGACCAATTTTGAAAATGTTATGGGATCTTTGTTATGGTTTAGGATTACTAAACATCTCTTATTTGTCATTCCTGCAAACCAGGGGATTATACTTTTCACTTGCATTGAGTATATCATTCTCCATATCACGGTTTAGACTTGTCATTCTTCAATTATCATTTCTCATGTTCATTACACTTGGTGCCATACATGCTGGACAGAGCGGTTTTTAATCTCCACATCATTCTAGATGTGTAAACTTTCTTTATAGAGCATCCCTTTCACACTTAGGTGCCATGCATGCTGGTTACAGCAGTTTTTTTTTGGGTTATCTCTGGGATGTTTCTAGATGTGTTAACTCTGATTATGCGTTATTTTGGATGTGTTAACTCTTTTGATTATGCATAGTTAGACGTTTCATCTCTTTTGAATGTGCTGAAAAAGGTCAGATGTACACAGCTTTCAGGGCTACACACCAGCTCTGACCCGATATAGCACTTACTATAGTGGGTGTAGGAAATGGGCTTCGCCGAGATTGTACTAGCGATGTTTCCCTTTGAGGAATGGGCATTGGCAATAGTTTCGTATGCAAGAGTGCATTGTAAAAGTAAAGTTCTCTGATTGCTGATGACCCACACTTTCACTTAAGAGAACTCCATCAACAATCAAAGGCACTGTAAAACAGTACCCCATAATTCCATTGACATTAAATTCCTCGTAACATTTATACAACTCTAATCATATTCATTGTGGATCTCAAGAAAGGTCAAGAGAGGTTAAGTACAATGTGAATTATAGTTTTAACATGGATGGTTAAGACGAATTATGTGTAAAAAAAGGAAATTTCAGTAAAACCTTAGATAAATGCTCCTCCATGTAAATACTTGAGATATGATATTGTGAAACACAAAGTTATTGATACTTCACATACACATTGATATGAAGTTACCTCACAGCGATGTTGCACAGGGGATGAAGCAATGTTGCACAAGGGGATGAAGTGGGGATGCGGAAGCATTATTTTCCAAAAATCTAGGAAATGAAGCATCATATATATATATATATATATATATTTGCATTTAAATTAAAAAAAACATCCCAAATACCAAATTAGTTATAGAAGACATGAAAACATGCATATTTTTATATAAATAAAGATAGATATGGCATCCATGATTCTATTGTATATCAATGATTAATTATTCGAGCACCAACTATCTAGATTCTAGTAATTAAAAACATACATCAAATTTTTACGCATATAATAAAACATAAAACACTTAGAAAATAAAATCATCAAGTATTCAGGTAACCTATCTAGCAAGTGAGCAACTGTCAACATGTGTCATGTCCAAAATTCAAATAATAATGTTTACAAAATAGGCCACTTGGCCACCACCAAGATTCAAGTACACACTTTAACAATTCAAATAATAATGCTTACAAAATAGGCCACTTGGCCACCACCAAGGCTCAAGTACACACTTAATTAGGAAGAGTAAAATAAAAAAGTTCAAATTCACAACAAGGCTACAAGTCTAATCTATGACAAAAGTAGTGAACTGTGAATATATGTACTTATCTCTTCTCCTTCCACCACAAACAAGACATGAGCCTCCACGTGGTGACAATGAAAAAGATGGTGGCTCTGGAAGTTGTGGTAGTGGAACTGATGAAGATGAAGCCCTTGTTGTTGGTGTTGAAGCATGGAACCAAGGAACCAAGGGAATGTATGGGGGTGGTATCTCAGCTCAATCATCATCATCTTGGATAAGAGCATCTTCAAATTGCTATAATCGCAACACTCCATCCTCCAAATTGGGCTCTTTTGGATTTTTGTCCCAAACCTTAAGGTTTTTAGTAGTCTTTGCATCATCACAGTTATGGGACAACAATCACAAATTGTAGTGAACATAAACCAAGCTATTTGTTCAGTCTAAACTTAACTTGTTCCTTTTAACACTATGGATGAAAGAATAAAAGCTCCAACACCTCTCTACGGAAGAAGTGTTTACCACCCGTGCTAGCACCCGCAATGCCAAAGTTTGTAGAAGTGCAGTAGCGCCTCCATGCGTGTTCCATCACTCAAGAGAAGATAAATTCTTTGATCTCTAATTGCATGTATGCTCTCAAATGGCCTAGTGCCAAGCGTATAGCTGCTCAAATGTTTCCATAGCATGGTAGACTCCTTATTAGGGGCTAGTTTATCAAATGCTTTCATATAACCAGATAGAACCTATGGATCTAGGTGCGATTTTCTCTTACTACCCCCTAGTGTTGGTGTTGAAAGCCATGATGGATGATACTATTTAAGTGTCAGAACATATGTTAAGGTATGCAATGGAATGTTTAGCATATACCATTGTTTTTCTACCTCTGCATGAATATAATTGTACAAGGTGATATCTCTAAGCTCAACAATGTCTTTAATTTGCCCCAACATGCTATCTATTTGCTCATACACCTCCCCAATTATTGGTTGATTTGAATATGCAAACTTGATGATATAATAAATTGGTTTGGTGAATTGCAAAACATATTTAATTTGTGACCAAAAATAACTGTCAATAATAGTGTCCTTGGCTACATTAGCACCATCTCTATCAATGTTAATGTCCTCCCATGATTTAGAGGTCACCATATTAGTTAAAGCTTGTCTCACCTTCACTAGCTGCCTAAAGGGTGAGGTCATAACTTGCAAATCTTGTTTTTGCAAGTTTAAACCACTACAACTTGGAGTAAGTGCCATAAAAGTAGTTTACCCTTGTATGCCTTGTGATATATTTAATGAGTTGCTTCCCTCTCTTGTAAAGCTCATTAATCCATCCAAATTCTTTATGCTTCACAATATCATGCATCTAAAGGTTCAATGTGTGCACCAAGCACTCAAACCAAAAGATGCGTGGATGAGTACACTTACTAATTTTTCTTGCTGCTTTACAATTTGCTGCATAATTTATCAATGACCACTTGAACCACATTATTAGGACCAACATCTTTGATTGATTGCAATAGGATATCTGAAGTGTTTTGGGAAGTTGCATTGATGGAGGAGTAATGACATGCAATAAACACTACATCACTAGCATAAACAATAAGAGCATTTATCAAATGTTGGTTTCTAACATTTGTCCACCCATTTGATATAATGGATACCTCACAATCCATCCACTCATTTGTCAAATGTGTCAAAACTCTTTGAACATTTGTTTTTTCTCTTTTTTTATGAACATTGTTCTAGCTTTCTCATAGTTGGGGTTCTTGTATCCTTTTGGGGCTTCATTGATGACTTTAACCATATCATGCCAATAGGGAGATCGGAGCACATTGAATGGTACACCGCAAGCATAAAGAAACCAAACTATCATTCCTTCCACATAATCCCTCCCAACAACATTTAGGAAATCCCCTATTGTTGTTCTACTTCTAGAGGTTGCAGAAGTACCATGAGGAGATGAGCTACCAAATCTAGAGGTTGCACTTGATTCCAAATGAGTTTCTTGTTTCTTGTTTTTTTGTTGTGCAACCTCTTCTACTTGGATGTATTTTCTTTTTTGTTCCGCTGAAACCTTTGGGACAATTGCTATCCCCATGACACCATTTTTATCATCACTATCCAATAGCCCATAACAATGCCTCCTCACACGGGTATATGAACCACTATATGGTTTTCCTCCATGACAACCATGAGGGTACAAAAACTTGTAGCTTCCACCACCTTTTCCTTCTTTAAGTTTGGTCACATAATTCCATAAGGGTGTCAATGTAGCTTTCCCCTCTAGCATTTCAGTGTCCTCTTCAAATCCTTCCTCCTCATCATACATCGTGTCACTCATATGGGGTCCACTATCCTCTTGTTCTTCTTCTTCTCTATTCCTACTGCCTCTTGTAATCATGAAATCCAAAAGTAGAATGATACATATAAGCCAAAAGAACACAATTTTGGAATATGAATATAGATGGACAATCTGCAATGAAATGAGCAAAAAGAAAGAATGGGAAAGAGTAAGAGAGGGAGGAGAATGAATACAAATAACAATGACAAAAAAATGAGAGAGTTTGGGGTTTTCATTTCTTTAGCTCTTCTAGATTGAAGTCCTTCTTTACTCTTCCAACTCCTCTTCCTTCACTACTCCTAGCTCCTCTTTCACTCTCCTCAAGCCTTTCTTCTCCGAGCTCTCTTCTCCAAGCTCTTCAAAAATACAAGAGTGAGGAAATGAGAGGGGGTAATAAGCCATATCCCCATCTATTATTTCCCTGACTCAACCTATACCCACCCCAACTCAAGTTAGAGAAAAATAAATAATTATGATTATTATTATTTTTTTTTGGGTAGGCTGTTGCAGAACCACCCGTCGGGCATCAGATTCATACAAACTCGTGCCTGATTTTCCATGGATTCGAGGTGGATCCACGGTTTAGAAATACAAAACCGTTGATCGAGCTGGCATGGTTTCGAATTTCTAGGAACAATGTTTGCCAGCCCAACCCACAGTTCCCAATTTCTGAACCACAGATCCGATGACAGATCCCGCAAGGATCCATATGGGATGTAGATCCCAGTTTGGATCCTTTAGGGGGGAGGCGGAGTCAGGGAGGGAGGGGGGACGTTTCGTGCAACATAAACATGATAATCACGCCGTAAGGCATTTCCCTCTGAAATCAACTTTCCTCATTGCCTACCTGTCATTTTGTGCACCATACGATTAGATGTTAGACGATTAAACAAATTTCAAGCGTTAGATCAATGGCAAGGGGAAGAGACATGGGCGGAATGGGAACCGTACAAACATTTTAAATTATGGCATTTGCGCCGTGGAGTTCGTTCCACATGGGATTCGCTGGAAACATGGATATAGAACGCGGAAGATGTCGGACAATAGGCAAGGTGCCTTGGGGTGCTATGGCGCTTTGTTTCTTCACTCTGGTTCTTGCGGTGCTGGCGCGCTGCGTTTCTGGCTTGAAACATCATTTGCATTTTAAGTCTTTTTCTGTACATTTGTTCCGAAGCACCGAGATCTTTCTCCAACGTTCCCATATGAACACTATAAATTCCTAGGTAATGCTCTTATCTCCGCGCCGAATGTTTTCAAGTTTGTGAACATTGATTTATTTTGTATTTTGTCTATCAAGTATTTCATTTGGCAGGTTTTCGCATACGAACTTTGACGGTCTAGGCCTTTTCGCTGGGAACAATAGCATTTTTGAACTGAATTGCGTGAAATATGGCAGTTTCAAAATGCTTTCCGGTATGTATTTTGTTACTGATGTTGTCGACGGGAGTCGCTTGTCAAGGCTTTCTGCCGACCATTTTAGAGCGCGCTCGGAGCCCCTGGAATGACATTTGGCCGGATCCTTTTCACATCTTAGAAGAAAACCCTCTCTCAGCTCTCAGTGGAGACATCGACCAGGTTTCGTTAGCCAGAGTGGACTGGAAGGAGACTCCTGAGTCTCACATTATCAAGATTGATGTTCCTGGTAACGTTTTGTCAAAATTTAATTTAAAGGATATGAATCATCAATTGAATTTTTAAGATAAAGATTTGATGCCGTTGGAATTTTCAAAATAGCTGTGTGTCACATTTTATAGCTAAAATTTCCCAATCTTAAATGCTCCAAAATAGGCGTCTGTCACATTTTATATCTAAATTTTACTAATCTTATATGCTTTGTAGGAGCTGATCCTAAAAATAGGAAGTGAAATTTTCAAAAACAGACATGCTAGGTACTTCTAGTAAAATGCGATCTATAAATTTTCAAAATTTAAATGATCTGATGATAATATTAAACATTAACTCGTGATATTTTTACATTTTCAAAACTGTGAGGGTTTGATCTTAACCAGGAGGGCAAATTAAAAGTTAGATGTCTGCTTAGTCTCACATTATCAAGATTGATGTTCCTGGTAACGTTTTGTCAAAATTTAATTTAAAGGATATGGATCATCAATCGATTTTTTAAGATAAAGATTTGATGCCGTTGGAATTTTCAAAATAGCTGTGTCACATTTTATAGCTAAAAATTTCCCAATCTTAAATGCTCCAAAATAGGCGTTTGTCACATTTTATATCTAAATTTTACGAATCTTATATACTTTGTAGGAGCTGATCCTAAAAATAGGAAGTGAAATTTTCCAAAATAGACATGCTAGGTACTTCTAGTAAAATGCGATCTATAAATTTTCAAAATTTAAATGATCTGATGATAATATTAAACATTAACTCGTGATATTTTTACATTTTCAAAACTGTGAGGGTTTGATCTTAACCAGGAGGGCAAATTAAAAGTTAGATGTCTGCTTAGTCTCACATTATCAAGATTGATGTTCCTGGTAACGTTTTGTCAAAATTTAATTTAAAGGATATGAATCATCAATCGATTTTTTAAGATAAAGATTTGATGCCGTTGGAATTTTCAAAATAGCTGTGTCACATTTTATAGCTAAAATTTCCCAATCTTAAATGCTCCAAAATAGGCGTCTGTCACATTTTATATCTAAATTTTACGAATCTTATATGCTTTGTAGGAGCTGATCCTAAAAATAGGAAGTGAAATTTTCCAAAACAGACATGCTAGGTACTTCTAGTAAAATGCGATCTATAAATTTTCAAAATTTAAATGATATGATGATAATATTAAACATTAACTCTTGATATTTTTACATTTTCAAAACTGTGAGGGTTTGATCTTAACCAAGAGGGCAAATTGAAAGTTAGATGTCTGCTTACAGGCATAAAGAAGGAGGACATTAAGATTGAGTTCAAGAGCGGTGTGCTTACCGTGAGTGGGGAACAGCAAGTGGAGAAGACTGATAAATCCGAACACTGGCACCGGGCGGAGCGAGTGGTCGGGAAATTTATCCGGCAGTTCCGATTGACGGACGGCGACATGGAAGGCATCAAAGCGAGCTTGGAGAACGGTGTGCTGGTGGTGAATGTACCGAAAGTGGACAAAAAGCGCGGTGAAGTAAAGGTTATCAGTATCGAATCCGGTGACGGCAACCGAAAGAATGATGAATTGTAAAAACTGGATCAGGAAAAAAAGTTTAGTATATGAATAATAAGAGTAGATTTTGTATTTTCCGCATATGAAACTTTTGCTCGACAGGATTCCATGGCCGAACAGCGAACTTAAATTTCCGTTGATTTGTAGAATGGAAAAATTTGCAGTGGTTTGGCTTCACTGAAATACAGTCATATATCTGGAACCTTCAAAGGTGGTTTTGCATTTAGCCGTAAGGCGTTTCCCTCTGAGATCAATTCCCTCAAGTGTCAACGTGTCCGTGTCCGGTTGTGATCCATCGATCTTTATGTTAGACGATTAAAAACTTTTATACTGTTGGGTTGGATCATCACAAGCCATGGAAACTGCGGCAAGAACGAGGCACTAATCGACTCAGACGATTACGATGCAGTTTAGAAGTATGGTACCTGTCCCTTTCAATTCCCTCAAGTGTCATCATGTCTGGTTGTGAGCCATCGATCTTTATGTTAGACGATTAAAACCTTTACGCCGTTGGATCATCACAAGCCATGGAAACTCCAGCAAGAATCAGGCACTAACCGCCTCCGAAGATTACGATGCAGTTTGGAACTATGATACCTGTCCCTTTACTAACGGACCATCTTCACCTTGCTCAACTCTGTGCTCGAATTACAGTAAACGACACAGCAGCTGCAACACCGAATTTTAGTACTCTAGGCTTCAAGATTTCAGAGGGATTAACGGATATGCCACCGTCTGACATTGATAAAGATCGAGATGAAACAGAAAAATTAATCATTTTCAGACTACTATATATTTTGCTCAATTCGTTACAACAATTCGAGGTGCTGGAATCGACTCTGCGCTCGACTATAGTACAGTAAATGACACAGCAGCATTAACGCGCTGAGGCCAAAGCTTGGTCAAGGTACCTTGGGAAAAAGCCGAGAAATGCCTGCCCTGATCTCTACATAAATGCCCTGCCCTGATCTCGAGCCATGAAACGTAAGTGCCATGATCTCTATGTAAATGATCTCGAGTTATGAACCAAAGTAGTAACAAGAAGCATAAGGTTATATGATTTCGCTTTATTATTTATATCGCTAGATGGATTACCTACTATTCCTACTCAAATCTGCAATTATTGCTTTGTGTATAACCCCATTCTAAGTTTCAATCTTTTAATAACACGTTTGCATGCTTCTTCGATATTTAAACGTGAATACACAAAGGCTTAGGTCTAAGGAAAAAGAAATCAACAAAGGCAATACCCACACACAAAGAAATCCCCACGAAACAGTGTACGTTTTTATGTCAAGTTTCTGTTTCATAACCATTTCTTCCAAATTACACTACCTGTCATACAACTCCAGTAACATGGGGTTTCAAATGGGTACTACGAACGAAATAGGGAGGGTTTGTCAAAGGGCTGATTCACTGTTTTTTTTTGTTTTCAATCTGATGGCCAATATCACCCGCATCCCACAGCCTACGGATCCTACCTCGAAGACAGATTAACCATGCCTGCTCGTTTGCACTGTCCATGATGACCCTCTACCTATTTGTTTACTGAGGCGGCTAAACACGCCACACAGAATGGTGCGTATCAGGGCATTCAGGCGAAAGAAGGTAGTGAATATGTGATCGACCCTATACTCCGTACCGAATTCAAAATCGCTTATTAATGTGTCAATCGAATCTTTGGTCAATTTGGCGGAATTTCGATAACTATGATATAAAATCCAATTCCATATCATCGTGAAAGGAAGAAAAACTCTGGTCTAGTTATTTTAAGTTTTGTAACTTCTCCGTGTATTTTTCAGTCAAATTTATCTTAAATGTATCGAAGATAGAGGTTAAAATTACAAATTTACGTAATTTGCCTATTCAAAATTGGTCGAAAATGTTAGAATTATAAATACATTTTAAACATTCTTCTTACATTTATTTTACCAAATTTAAAATAAAAATTGCCTTTAAAAAACAAGGCATTTACCAATTCTAATTTTGCACACCAAGTTTGTAGGAAAACTCTCAACCAAATAAATAAGTGTAGAATTCCACTATAATGCAACTCTCAACGAAAGCTGCATCAACACGTTGGTCGTCAGAATATCTTATTAATATGTTATTAATGCCTAAAGTGTTTAGAATAAATGGTCCTTGTGATTTTTTTGTCAGGATAGCAATTTGGAACAATGAGAGCGCATATTAGGATTCAATGTAAAAAAAATTCAAAATATTTTCACTCCATTGAATTTAATTTTTGAAGTATCTGAGAAATTTAAAATTAAAATAAATTTATTTGGTTTTCAATAATATCATTTATATTTATATAAATATTAGATAAATATAATTTTATTAGAATCTTGATAATATATATAGTTACAAATAATATGTTTTATTATTTTTTGAATTTTTTTAATGTCATATAAATAATATTGATGTTATATATAAATAGATTGATATGAAAATATAACCGAGAGGAAAATGTTATTGTAAATATTGATTTTTATATAATTGATTTTTATATCCACTCCTCCATCAATTTTATGACACCATTCTTGTAAACTTCACCACCATTGCTTGATTCATCAATGCCAAAGATGTTAAATGGAATCCAATGGTTAGGGCAACAAGGGGTATGTTGTCAGCCTTCTTAACAAATATTGATTATGTTTCCTTTGACCATCATTTCTTCCTATGAGAGGCCACTAATGCTTGAAATGTAGTAATATCATCCTGGCAAGAATCCCCCTTTGGACTAGCCACCATAATGGATTCTGCAAAAAAAAATCATTTGCCACAAGGGTTTTTTTGTTATGATGTGCTTAAAGTTTAACAACTATAATCCTCAAACTGTTCTTGGTTTATAACTATTTTTTTTGGTTGGTCAAATTTTTATACTAATTTGTCAAAATATTACATTGGATAAACGTGAGGCCCATTGCTCTATTGGTCTCACTCCAACCGCATTTGCTGACAAAGAGAACGATAGAAAAATATGTTTTTTGAGTTGCTTATTTTCATCCATTGGAATGAATTTTGTTCTTAGATTTATAAATTCTTATGTTTACAAATGGAAAATAATTATTTAGAGCGTTGCAATGGCCTTGGATTTACAAATTCGTATCATTACAAATAGCAAAATATGTTTTTTGAGTGGCTTATTTTCATCCATTGGAATGAATTTTGTTCTGATCCACTGGAATAGGATTGCAAGGATGTGTAAAATATTTTCATTTCTAAATGTTGCAATTCTCTCTCACAATGTGGAAACTTACATAATTAAATCTTTTATGGTAAAATCATTGCCTAAAGTTATAGAAATATAATTTTATAGTGACAACCAAATATCTGTTGTGTGTCTCTTGAAGACTCTTGAGAAATATATCATAATCAAATCTTTTATGGTAAAAGCATTGCCTAAAGTTATTGAAAGATATTTTTATAGTGACAACCAAATCTCTTCTATGTGTCTCTTGAACACCCTTGAAGAAAGATACCTGGTAAGCTATTTGCAGTGTTGGTATGGCATTATACTAAGAACCATACTTCATTTTCTTAAAAAACCCTAGTGTACAGAATAGGTGTCTTGTAATAAATGTTGTTGGGTAAACTATGATGCATATTGGTAATTCCATTCTTAATAATATATTCATAACCTTTTCACCATGTTGTGAAAGCAGAAAATGTAAACAAGTTGATAAAATACTCATGAAGGTGATGGATTTTGGCTTCACTCCTGATAATTGCATAGATGGTAAGAGCCTCAGAGCTTCATCAAAATTCCCCTTGTTTATATTCTACAATCATTGAGCTCCATGATATCACCTTTAGCTAACCTATAACATGTTTTTACTAGTTATCATTGCTTCATAGATGATGGGTTTTGGCTTCACTCCTCGTAATTGCATAAATTGTAAGAGCCTCAAAGCTTCGTCAAAATTCCCCATGTGTATATTCTGCAATCATTGAATTCCATGTGTATATTTTGCAATCATTGAATTTTGTGATATCAGCTTTCATTCAAGAATTTCATCAAAGAGCTTATGGTCTTCTCTAAAATGTCCATGTTGAGCATACCTTGCAATCAATGAATTCTATGAATGTGGGATTTTTTTAGGCATCTGCAAAAATATCTCCATAGCCTTATCAGGATACCCCTTATGCACATATCCATCAAGTATTGCAGTCGATGAAACCATTTGAAGAAAAAATTTCATGGCCTCTTGTACGTTCCCATCCTCTACATACCCTAATATCATAACATTCCAAGATACTACATTTTGTTCAGGAACTTTGTGAAATACTTATGCATTCTCTATGTATCCACATTTAGTATGCATATTTACAAGAGCACTCCCTACAATGGAATTACACTGCAATCCACTAGAAATTATGTAATGGTGGACTCCTTGCCATGTTATTGATCTACCATGTTATTGATGTCATGCTGGACTCCTTGCCATGTTATTCACTGGTTTTTTTTGTTTTCAATCTGATGGCCAATATCACCTGCATCCCACAGCCTACGGATCCTACCTCGAAGACAGATTAACCATGCCTGCTCGTTTGCACTGTCCATGATGACCCTCTGCCTATTTGTTTACGGAGGCGGCTAAACACGCCACACAGAATGGTGCATATCAGGGCATTGAGGCGAAAGAAGGTAGTGAATATGTGATCGACCCTGTACTCCGTACCGAATTCGAAATCGCTTATTAATGTGTCAATCGAATCTTTGGTCAATTTGGCGGAATTTCGATAACTATGATATAAAATCCAATTCCATATCATTGTGAAAGGAAGAAAAACTCTGGTATAGTTATTTTAAGTTTTGTAACTTCTCCGTGTATTTTTCAGTCAAATTTATCTGAAATGTATCGAAGATAGAGGTTAAAATTACAAATTTACGTTATTTGCCTATTCAAAATTGGTCGAAATTGTTAGATTCATTTATAAATACATTTTAAACATTCTTCTTACATTTATTTTACCAAATTTAAAATAAAAATTGCCTTTAAAAAACAAGGCATTTACAAATTGTAATTTTGCACACCAAGTTTGCAGGAAAACGCTCAACAAAATAAATAAGTGTAGAATTCCACTATAATGCAACTCTCAACAAAAGCTGCATCAACACGTTGGTCACCAGAATATCTTATTAATATGTTATTAATGCCTAAAGTGTTTAGAATAAATGGTCCTTGCGATTTTTTTTTCAGGATAGCAATTTGGAACAATGAGAGCGCATATTAGGATTGAATGTAAAAACAATTTTCAAAATATTTTCACTCCATTGAATTTAATTTTTGAAGTATCTGAGAAATTTAAAATTAAAATAAATTTATTTGGTTTTCAATAATATCATTTATA
>APFE030438887.1:45724-61888 GCA_000404065.3 Pinus taeda
TGGGTTTTATTAATACCATCTATCTAATACCATGGCCCATTTGCAACTAATTGTGGTCCCGTCATTAATTGCGGGTTAACCAATTACAATTATTAATATCGGCTTTATTGACTCTTTACTATGACTCGATCCCACTATGTAAATAAGGGGGTTAGGGTGGGACCCTAACATGCCCTCCCCCTTAAGAATAACCTTGTCCTCAAGGCTGAAGCTGCGGAAACTGCTGAAGAATAGTGGCTGGTTCCCAAGTTGCATCTTCCGGAGAGGTGTATTTCCACTTGACGAGGACTTCCCTAATCACGCGGCCACGTAGAGGCCGTTCTCGTGTGTCCAGGACCTGTTCAGGTTGGAGCCAGATTGACCCTTCCTTGTCCAATTCAGGTAGACTGGTTTGAATTCTACAATTGTTCCCAACCATTTTCTTGAGGCATGAGACATGGAAAACTAGATGGATTTTTGCAGTAGGCAGCAAAGCCAGCTTGTATGCTACTTCTCCAATGCGCTGAAGTACTTGATATGGTCCGTAGAATTTTGGAGATAGTTTCTGACAACCCTTGTCATTGAGTGATGTTTGGTTATATGGTTGCAGCCTCAAAAATACCTTATTCCCTTCTTGAAATTGGCGCTCTGAGCGATGCTGGTCTACTTGTTGCTTCATGCGGTTTTGAGCTTGATGAAGATTCTCTCTAAGATGGGCGAGCATGGTTGAACGTCTTTGTAGGAGTTGATCCACTGCTTGTAGCTTTGAGAATCCCTTGATATAAGAAGCAGGGGAAGGAGGGAGTTGACCATATACTGCTTCATAGGGAGTCATTTTGGTGGTGGCATGATAGTTGGTGTTATACCACCATTCAGCCAGAGGTAACCACTGTACCCAAAGATGTTGCTTTTCTAAAGTAAAACACCTAAGGTAGGTTTCCAGACATTTGTTGACGACTTCAGTTTGACCATCTGTTTGTGGATGATAGGAAGTGCTGAGTTTTAGTTGGGTGCCTTGTAGCCTGAAGAGTTCCTACCAAAAATTACTGGTGAAGATCGGGTCACGATAGGACACAATAGAAGTGGGCATGCCATGCAATTTGAAGATCCGATCCATGAAAGATTGAGCGACCAAAGTTGGTGTAAACGAGTGCGGTAGGGCGCATAAATGAGCATGCTTCGAAAGTCTATCCACAACCACCATGATGACTGACTTGTTTCTGGGCTTTGGAAGACCTGTAATGAAATCCATGAAAACCTCCGTCCATATTGATGCCGGGATGGTCAATGGTTGTAATGTGCCTGGTGCTTTGACAGTCTCCCCTTTGTGGCGTTGATAGACATCGCATTCTACTACAAAAGTAAGGATGTCCTTTTTCATGCCTGTCCAAAAAAATGATCTTCTGGTGCGAGCATACGTCTTCTGAAAGCCTGAATGTCCTGCAAGGGGGGATGAGTGCAATTATGCCAAAATGCGACTTTTGAGGCTGGATGTTGGTGATATTACGACTCTGTCCCTGTAGCGAAGAATCTCATTCTGCCACGAGTAGACCTTGGTGGGATTTGGATCCGCATGCAATTTAGAAATGAGTTGGGAGAGCCCGGGATGTGAAAACCATTCCCTGCGAGCCTCTTCACTCCATTCTGGAATGGGAAGGGAAATTACTAGCAGGGTACTTTCTTCCTCAAATTGGCGAGATAATGCATCTGCTACACTATTTTCTTGCCCTTTTTTGTAAACGATCTCATAATCATATCCCAGCATTTTGGCGAGCCATTTATTTTGTTGTGGGGAGGATAGGCGTTTCTCCAAAAAATATTTAAGACTGTGATGGTCTGTGCGGATTTGGAAACGTCGCCCTAGTAAGTAAGGTCACCAGGTCTCTATTGCATGTAAGATGGCCATCATTTCCTTCTCATAGGTAGATTGACCCAGATTCTTCCAACTTAGTTTTTGGCTTGTGAAGGCCAAAGGTAGACCTTCCTGTATTAAGACTGCCACAATACCTGTACCTGAAGCATCACATTCAATGACAAAAGATTTGGTGAAATCCGGTAGTGCTAAGACTGGAGTGGAACACATGGCATTTTTGAGAGCTGTAAATGCCTACTGTGCATCCTCATTCCAGAAGAATGAATTTTTGTTCAGGAGTTGCGTGAGGGGCTTCGCTATGCGACCATAATTGCAGACGAATTTGCGATAATAGCCTGTGAGACCCAAAAATCCTCTTAGGTTCTTCAAGGTCTTAGGTTGAGGCCAATCCTGCATTGCCGGGATCTTTTTGGGGTCCACCTTGACACCTGCACGCCCCACAATGTGGCCCAAATACTCAAGTTCTTCCATTCCAAACGAATACTTGGACATCTTAACAAATAATTTATGCTTGCGGAGTAGTTGCAAGAGTAGATCTACATGCTGAAGATATGTGGCCCAAGTGCAACTATAGATGAGGATGTCATCGAAGAAGACAAGAACAAATTTCCTGAGATATGGTTTGAGAAGATGGTTCATAAGGCTCTGAAAAGTAGATGGGGCATTACAAAGACCGAATGGCATGAACAAGAACTCATAATGGCCTTCATGAGTTTGGAAAGCAGTCTTTGGAATGTCGACTTCCTTCATGAGAATTTGGTGGTAGCCTGAGTGAAGATCCAGCTTAGTGAAGAATTGAGCCCCATTGAGTTCATCCAACAAATCATCAACCACTGGGATGGGAAATTTATCTTTGACTGTCAACTTATTGAGGGCCCTGAAGTCTGGACACATCCGCCATTCCCCATCTTTCTTTAGTACCATGACCACCAGTGATGATTAAGGACTAATGCTGGGACATGTGACACCTGCTTCCAAAAGTTCCTTGATTATTTTTTCTATTTCATTCTTTTGGGTGAATGGATATCTGTATGGGTGCACATTTGAGGGTTGGGCCCCAGGAACCAAGGTGATGCTATGATCATGTTCCCCTCTCGAGGGTGGAAGCGCATGAGGCTTGTCAAAGACCGACAGATGGTTATTTAAAATTTGTTGCATCTCAGGATGAATCGGCAGAGACTTGGTTTTGACTGCCTGGATGGCATTAAATTGAGCTATAACTCCATGATGGCCCTTTTTTATCAATTTTTCCATCCTATGCGAGCTGATGATAGAGTGGGCTCCCGCCTGGAGTCCATGGAGGGTATGTGTGGAGCTGTTTTGCTTAAAATCATATATAACTCCTGGAAATCCATTGTGATTGGCCCAAGAGTGTGAAGCCATTCAGCCCCGAGGACAATGTCGCACCCACCCATGTGTATTGCAAACATGGGGTCTTCAGCTGATAATCCCCCATTTGAAGTTTGACATTTTCACAGCGGCCTTCACATTTCATTGTGCCCCCATCTGTAATTTGGACTTGGAAGTTAGAAACTGCTCGTACAAAACAATGCACTGCTTCCGCGACTTTTTGATGGATGAAATTATGTGTAGTTCCACTATCAATCAAGACTACTACGGGGCGATGTTTAATAAAACCTTTGATTTTGAGAGTTTGAGGTGAAGAAATCCTGACCAAAGCATGCAGTGAAATAACTGGTTCGTCAGGGACATTGTCCTTTTGGTTGTCCTCTTCTACCACCTCAGGTTCCTCAAGTGGTGGGTCTTCCTCCGATGAGCTGTAATGAGTGGCATCAATTTGAAAAAATTTGGGCTCCTTGCATTTGTGACTTGGGGAGTATTTTTCATCTTAGTAGTAACATAATCCCTGCTTTCTTCTTTCGGCCATTTCTGCAGGTGACACCTTTTGAACCTTAAGTGTTTGAGTTGTGCTGTGAGCCTATGTGGGGTGACCCTTGTTGGTGAAATTTGGGCGAGTGGACTGGGCTACTAACGCACGTTCCACGTTACGAGCTACCTTGTAAGCCTCCATCCATGTGGGAGGGTGGTGCAGTTGGATGTGGGCTTTTATGGTCTCTTTAAGACCGCTGATAAAACATTCCATGTAGAACACATCTGAGAGACCCCTAGTGCAGAAGGCTAAGGCTTCAAAGGCTATAATATATTCATCCACTGTGCCAGTCTATCGGAGCTTAGTAAGACGACCCAAAAAAGAAGATCCCTGGTCAAAGAGGTCTGTAAGAGCTTTTTTGAAGGTGGCCCAAGTCAAAAAAGGTGCAGTGCAACGTTGATGCCATTCCCACCATTGCCACCTTTCATTGTCCAAGTACATGCTCCCCACCATAAGCTGAGTCTCGTTATCTAAGATGTTATTCAGATTGAAATACTGCTCCATTTGTGTTATCCATGCTGCCGGGTGAAAACCATCAAATTTATGCATATCCAACTTGGGAGGTCTCGGATGGGATTGTTGTTGTTGGGGGCCCCAAAGGTGAGAAGAATGGCTAGACTCACCCTCACTGTGTCCATTGCCAATATACGCCTCCTCATGGGCTTCCTCCTTGCCCTTCGGGATTACGCTCGGGATTAATATTGTTAGTCTGTCAAGCTGAATTTGGAGGGAGTGCAAGGTTTATTCAAGTTTGTCCATCCTCTCATTGGCTATAGCTTGAGCTCTAGTTTCTACCATGCATCGACCTGATGCTCTTGAAATTTGGGACCGCCAAATTTTATTTTTTTTTATTTATTATTTTTTTTTTTAATCTGAAAACTCCTAATGGAGTTTTACTCCTTCCTTAGGAATACTACAGTCGCCGAATCCTCAAAATGTCAATGTTGTCAAAAGTCCTGCGAAAATCATGCTCCGGTATAGGAACCCCACACAACTACTCAGATCAGGTGGATCTGAGAGATCTGAATGGCGGATCGGATAGCTCTGAACAGCGGAACAGATTCCTACTGCGGATCTGATGGATCTAATAGATCGGACTGATGTCTGCTGTTGCACCCCTTTGCGCGAGCAGATCTGGCAGAGATGATGCGTGATCCCAAAATAGAAAAGGGAACTATGGTCTCGAGGAGTGTCAGGTGCTACAGATCGCAATATACATAAGGGTCTGACAGTAGTACTCGGCCCAATGTTTCAGGGCTCTAACTAAGGAGTATCAACCGTACCCTTAGCCGTAAAACCCGACTATCCTATCGTACGGGTGAGTAATCTGTCCGAGTTCTATTCTCGATGTACTGTAGTAGCAAGACGACCGACGATTTATCTATGGCTAGGTTGCAGAGGAGCTAGGGCGCTTCTGATATACCCAAAAGGTACATGGAAGACAGTCCGTACGCGGTTCTGTCTAATGCGCTACTACTCGAAGGGGTACCCACAAGGGTTACAAGGGAGTCCAACAAGTGTGACCACCTCTTGTATTTCCTGCGTGCATGCCTCCCTAAATCCGCAGGTTTATGCGCTCAACGACAGATCCCATGGTTAAAGACGCCGGAACGTGTCTCTAGCCAATTTTTTTTTTTTTTGCTAAGAAATGGAGATCCCACCGGCCCTGGAAAGTGATCTGATACCACTTGTTATGCTCTTAACTTGCAAAAAGATACCCAAATACAGAATATGCGAAGAAAGATACCCAGAACATAGAATAATGAGAGTCAACAACAAATATTTTATTATTCAAAAAGCAATGTTCACCGACCTCTTCAAGGGGGCAACCTCCAACAGAGAAGAGCTCGATTCAAAAATAAGACACGATGCTCCTCGCAGGGAGTATCTATCCTTTATATATGACTCATACATGCAATACCATGGATCAATACCATGGGTTTTATTAATACCATCTATCTAATACCATGACCCATTTGCAACTAACTGTGGTCTCGTCATTAATAGCGGGTTAACCACTTACCATTATTAATATGGGCTTTATTGACTCTTTATTATGACGTGATCCCACTACATAAATAAGGGGGGGTGGGACCCTAACAGAGAAAATCCCAAATTTATCGGTCCTGCCAAGAATATCGCCAACTTAATATGCAATTTATTAACGATTAAACATGGATTAATTAATGTTAAACCTATAATTAGTGCTAAGCATGTAGTTATGGTTAGCATTGGTCGTCGTTTTTCATGGTGTGGTCACATGCGGAGAGGGATGGCCCACAGGGCTGGCTCTCTCATCCCCCAAACCACCACGTATATCATAACAAATACAATTTTCAACCATAGTATTGTAAGAACTAATTGTGCGGCATAGTGGTAATGTGTTGGGATTGTGCAGTGAAGGTCACGGGTTTGACTCTCTGGCCTGCCATAATACATTTTTTCATTGTGCATTGATGGATAGTCTGTTGGGGAGGGACACATGGCAGCCTTCGGGCTTGCCACATGTCTCCTCCTCATTGGTCCTCATTTGTCCAATGAAATCACACCAACTCACCAAACTGTCAACCAACCAAATTGAGCCACTTGGCGGGACCCCACTAGCCATTGACCAACCTTTGACCTGCACAATCACCTGCCACATTAGTAGTATGGACTGCTAACTGTGCAATGACTATACTTTTTTTTGTTGTTGCAAAATTCTTTTGTTTGGCAAAGCGGACAAAACGCAATATCTTTCTCATACGAGCTCCGTTTTGAGTGAAGCAAGTTGCGTTGGGATCGTATTGCCGAGACAGACGTGATTGTTAAGGTTTTAAGCGATTATGACAACTTTGATTTTTGAGCTAAATACTGATCACCTGATCATATGCAGTGAAGCTCAGTGGAGGTCTGACTGATGGAGGGTGGTCAAGTCGACATATTTTTGGAAAAAATGGCTAATTGTGTGAGCGAGTGAACTGTTGATTTTTAATTTACCTTAGACAAGTGGTTTCCCTTGTGTTAGTCTCTACATAGTGAAAAGTGTCCAAAATAAGTTTTTTCCTAAGTGTGACTTTATAAAGTGAAAGTGACTTTATAAGTGGTAAAGTCAATGTTAAATTATAAAGTGAAAAGTGACTTTAGACATAAAGTAAAATGTGGGTACTTTATTTAATGAGTGAGTTAAAAAATAAAAAGTGAGAATTAAATGCACATTTATTCTGATCCCTTGCTCTAAATGAATCTAAACCATTAGATCTTAGGGTGGCCCAAAAGTCATTTAGGGAAACAAAAGGGTGAAAATAAAAGAGAGGCTGCATTCATTCTTCATGAGCAGATTGGAGAAGGGAGGTTGAGAGCTGGAGAAAAGTTCTGAAGGAGAAATTTGTTGCAACAAGCTAAATGAGTGATTTATGGGCAAAGTTAGGCACATAAATCAAGGCATAGAAGACAACATAAGGTATAGTATGAACATCATTTAATGTTGTGAGCTGCACGTCATTCGACATAATTTTTTGAGATTTGTTTTTAAAAATCCATACAGTTCGTACAATGGTATGGAAATCTGTACAGTCCGTAAAAAAACCATACAGTACAATCTGTACAATCCATATCCTTACAATACATATTTTCATCTTCAAGTGGGCACGAAAATCGAGGCAAAGTGGGCACGATTTTCAAGGATTTTTGGGTTGAAGAGATAAGTTGTATTTTTTTGTTTTGTTTTGTCTGCAAATGTATTTTTCTTGAACTTGAAAGATAAATAAATTTGAAGAGCTCTCTAACAGGTTTTCCCCATAGAAGATTGAAGGCGTTTTTCCTGGGTCTAAGTTGACCAAAAATCCGTGTGTATTTTTATGTGTGTTGTTGGTTTGTTTATGCCCATATTTATTTTTAGCATGTGTTGACAATCCCATGTGTTTTAATTTAGAAATTTCATTTCCAGAATTATATATGTTGAATGTATGTTTATGGGAAAGGGCATTTAACTGAATGGGAGTGATAAGGTGAAATTAAAATTGGGTTGGGATTGTAGGAAACATTTTAGTCATCAAATTTCAACATGAACTCGTGTATACATGACCTTGCAAACACACACTCAACATGACTTGATGACAAGACACCTCAAACCAACAAGACAACATGTCTCAATGTGACTGTCTAAAGGTTAAGCAACAAGTGAGACACTTAAGATAGATCATTGAACGATCGTGACGACACTTGTGTGATAGTGCTCACAACATTGTGTGTGAGTGTGATGAGTGTTTTCATAGTCAAAACAACCCATGCACATGAAGACAAACCTTTGATATCACAAGAACAAGGTCGCAAACATGATATGACAATCAACATGACAAAAACAACAATTAGTCAAACAAGTGAAAGGAAGCAAGACATGTAGAGGAAACACATGAAATGATTTTTTTGTGTTTGCACACATGCATGTTACTGAAGATAGGATGATATGACAATGAAAAATAATCCTGTACACTCAACTAAGAGGTGTACTTCAAAAGGTGTTCTTTACTTACCATACTTACCCTCGAGATGATCATGCATTCGACGAAGTTTACATGTGGTCCTGATCCTTTACCATCACTTAGTCTCTTGGTCCTTCCGTTCAACTCCTTGGGAGTGATCTTAGCATGTCACATTTTCTTGTAGTCACTAAGAGATAGATTAGCGCAACTTTAGTGGGTAGCGACCGGGATGAGGCCATGGGAGTCCCATCTATGCAGTTTCTACATGCAAGACATATATGGCATCTTGGACAACACTTCGCATTTTTGAGGCACAAGACACTCTTGCAGGATGGGGTCCTGGGAGGACACCCCTGCACAGTTTCTGAGTGCAGTGCAACTTGGGTAGCTGAGAGGCAATATTGTGCAGTTTTTGGATGCAAGGCATTGTTGCAGGATGGGTTCCGTGAGGACACATCTACGCAGTTTTAGGTTGCAAGGCAAATTGAGTAGCTGAGGGAGAATACTGCACAATTTCTAATGATAATGGGTTCCAGCTAGGGAAAGGCATTGGGGAAACCATTGCACAATTTTGGATGCCTAGGGATGTTGGGGTCTATGTGCACTACGAAGTCCCAACATGCAAGGGAGGAAGCTTGATGGTTGCAGAAGCAAAGTGCACAATTTCGGGAGGCTGAATGAGGCTAAGTTGCTTGAGAAATTGGCTAAGTGTGAGATCAGTGAAACATATGTAAACATCGATAAGACTTGACTGTGGTCGCACACAATCACTTAGTGATGCAACATAGACAATCTAGAATGTATAAAACATACTCTTCTTGATGCAACAACCTTTGTGACAAGAGTGCACGAAGTGAGTGTGAAACATGTATATGTGATGATATCAACTCATGCACGCATGCTTTCCCTTGAAGCAAAACAACATTCCATTTGCATGACAAACAACAATCCCTATGCCCAAAGATGACACATGATGCATAAAGATGAGAACATGAACAACTCTTAAGATCAAGGAGGGGAAGCTTGAGATCATCAACATACCAACAAGTGACCAAGGACGATCGATCGCAGGATCCAAGGAAGGCTCTGAAATTTGCATGCAAGCCAAAATTTTGGAGGGTGTTGTAGTCACTACAACATGTCCCAACTCAATATCTTCAGTTCAGAGCATGGCAATAACTTGGAACAAATTGGATCACATAAATTCTAACTTAGAGCTAGTTGAATGTTGAATGTGATATGACTATATTTTAACACAGTTGGATGGGAACATTCAATATGACATGATACAACAATATTTGACCATTAACCCATGTACCAAAATCTAATGTACACACCAATAAAATAAATATCGGAATTCAACATCCACAACACAATGATATAATACCCAACACAGTCCTGTCAAAATAAATAAACTTAGCTCCCTAGATCACAATCCAACTTCGCCCAATTATTGTAAAAATTTGTGTGTGTGCATATATATAATTTGAAACTTTTGATTATCTTAATGCTCGTCAATTTGACATTTTTCTAAATTTGATATTTTTAAATAAGTTGTATTTTACGACTAGAAAAGGAGCAAACATGTGTATGAGTGTCAATTTTAAATGTTGGTGGGTAATGGCAGGAGCATTGAACAAGACATGGACAATTTAACTACACAACATTAATATGTAATAAAGTTGCCAATGAATTTATTAGTCTCGTTGGATGGCCTTCTCCTTTACATAGATTCTGTGATATTTTAAGATTGTATTTTTGTGCTTCATTCCATGGATTTGTGCTAATGTTTAATTGATTTGTTCCATCGATGTGTTTTAACTCTAATTCTCAGTATCGATCATGGATCTAGCAAAACACCTAGAGGATCAATTTTTTTCGATGGAAATCTTTTAAGTGCAAACTTAATTGCTTTATATAATATATACATTTTTTAAAATGATATATAATATAAATGTAATTGACATTGCGGGTATTTAATTATTTTATTTTATTTAAAACAGTGGGAAATTTATCATAGCTTAGTCGTCAAACCAACTGTGAAGACATCCATCTTTGACAATTATCAATGAATGCACACTGACTTATCACCCTTATTTGAGGAAAACAACACCACCTAGAATGATTTGTTGGTGGTCCATAACGGGGTAGATTTTCACTCTTGACAGATGCCTCTCGGTCATTGGCCATTAACCTATTTTCTTATGTATGAGGAAGAAGAGCTCTCAGCCAAGCAAAAGCAATGTTAGGACATACATTGTTCATATTAAAATGTTTTTTTTTGTTATTAACATATTTTTAAATACATATTAATATTGCATGCATTTGAAATATTTTATGTATGGCCTACATTGAATTTAATTTTATATTTTTATATAATTATATATATATATATTATATATATATATATATATGCCACATTTGAATTTTATATTAGGAATTGAATGAATTACACATTTTCTTCTTATCAGAACTAATTGATTTTTTTTTTAAACTTTCAATTACTTCTTCTCTTTGAGCATTGATATCTTCTACTATAATTAATATTAAAATAATTTTTTTAACTCTCTCTATATATACAAATGAAGTTGGTGTTGATTTATATTAATTAACATGGATATTCAAATAATTTATTTAAGTCTTATATTGATTTTTTTTTTTTAAGTACAAGAATTATACATCTTTCTCACAATCAGAAATGAAAATATAATATTTTTTTAATATTCCTTTTTTGTTTTTTGTTTTTTAACTTTATTTTTAATCACTTTATTTGTAGTTATAGTTGATATAAAATTGTGTTGAATATTTTTACATCATCTCTTTTATATTGGGTTGTAATATCGTGAACACAAGAATTCAACAAGATTATTGATGTTTTATAATATTTTTAATTAAAACTAAACAATATGCATATTCATTTGTGTTTTTTATTATAGTTGAAATTCTTTTTAATTTAGAGAATATTTTAGTTTTGTTTTAAAAATACGCATCAACTCGAAGTTGAGCACACAAAATAAATTATACATGTCCCTCTCGGTTTTATATGGTGTTAACGAAGCATTGACATAAAAACCTTGATAACTATTATAAAAGTGTGTGTTCAACTTATAATTATGCTTTGGCTATTAATATAGCCTCTATAATTATGGTTTGGATAACTTTACAATGAAGAAAGTTTACATATTAATATTTATGGGTGATGATGATGATAATTAATGCCCATGAAAACTAATATGGTCTATCAGACTTTAAGAAGAAAATAAATTAATTGAGATTGAACATTTTAATTCTATGCTTGAAAAGAAGTGAGAGAAACATTGCTATATTACTATATTTATGCTGACTTAACAAGTCAAGAAGGTTGGTAGTGTGACCAATATTTCGAAATTTAGAATGAATGTGTGTAAAAGCTGGACAATCTAAGAGAAAGTGTTTTCCATCTTCAACCCTTTTAGTATCGCATAGGTGACAATTTATTTATTTTTAACAAGAACGGTTGGATTTTATTTATAGAAAATGGTTGGCCGTAGCCTAACATCACTATTACATAATGCATCAACCATTAATTTCAGGTGACTCAGTCTCGATAGATCCCGAATCGATCCATTGGCATTCAATGAAGAACCAACTTAAATACTGTGACATGGTTACAAAGATCCTTGGTCAATGCGCATAAGCCCACAAAAGAAAAGGGAGACTGCATATCCAGATCCAATTCTCTCTGGTGGGATAAGGTGAGTCCTCTGTTCTTGAGAAATTTCTGAGCATCTTTATTATCTCGTTGATTAGATGAATGTGAGCGATGGGATAGTATGCTTTAAGATTTTCTTTAGTTGCTAGAGCAGAGAAGTCTGAGCACTTATTTTGTTATTGGAGCAGAGAAGTTTGAGCTTTGCCATCATGAGAAACTACAAATTTTCTGAGCATCTTCAGTTCTCATTGTTTAGATGAATGCGTGATGGAATAGCATGAATTAAGGTTCTGTTTTTGAAGCTAGAGCAGAGTCATCACGCACGAATTAAGGTTCTGGTTTTGGAGCTGGAGCAAAGAAGTCTAAGCGCTGCCCTCATGAGTATATGCAAGAAACCACTTTACTGCATGCGATCTACAGGAAATGAGCTCCGTGTCTTAAGAGTTATTCCGTTGTGGTATGATCAAGACAAACAAGCGATACCATCTTGTACATTGAAATAAGCCTCTGATTATTAATTCATTCCATAACAGCGGTGCTCCGAGCCTCTACAAAAAAGTCAATGGGATAATGCGTTCTCTGCATTATATGTTTGAGACACCAAAAAAGAGCTATATATTAAGAAGATGCCAATGTTATAGTGTAGATGCCACATAGTGTAAGATACATGAGTATAAAGTGAAGCCTGTGCCAGATTTTGGGCACTCATGGTAACAGTATAACCAGGAGACATTGCCACGAGTGGTTGTTCTTTCTTAGGGTGAAATTATATGTTAAGGTATTGGGTGCCATTCTGATGTTTCATTGTTCTTTGACAGGGTACCTTGGGCTAAGAGGCAACCCATGTTGGCCCTTATGTCGGATTCCCTGTTCAGGCTTCGGAGGATGTGGTAGAATGAAGTGGTAGTGAAGCTCTGCTACACTTTCCTTAGTCTTTCAAGAGTTTTGGTGAGTGCTGGCTTATTAAGATGGTTACTTGAGTTGAGGATTTTTATCAGGATTTCTTAATCCCCAAAGACTTGTAGGTTTATTCCTCTGCTCCCCTGGGCTAGCTGGCAAGCTTTGAGCAGTCCCAGAATCTCTTCTTGGTTATTAGTACTTAGATCTAAGCCCTAGCTGAAGCTGCCTCTTTTGTGCCCATCCAAGGAGTAGATTACTGCCCGTGCTCCTGATATCCCTGGGTTTCCGTTGGAGGCTCTGTCAAAGAATATCGTAACTTTGCCCTAATTTTTCCACCACTTTTGGAAATCCAATTCAGAGGTTCAAAGCCTCCACTCTGGGGTAGTGGAAGGAGGGATTCTTTTTATTGTTGACACACCTCAGGGACTCTTCAAGCCAGCTGATCTCTTCGGGGAGGAGCGCATTGTCTTGCTTGTGAGGACAATTCTCATAAGTTTCCAGCAACAATGCTTTGTCTTTGGCAACAATTACGTTAGGGGATTATAGCCTGTTGTTGAAGATGGCTTCATTCCTAGCTAACCACACTTCCCAGCAGATGTATTTTGGAATTTCATACCATATTTTAGCCCACATTGATTTTCTCTTCAGAGCGTGAGGGGAACGCTCTTTCTAGGAAGTGAATAAACTAACCACTGAGAGTTGCACTGGTGTTTGAGCCTTGAGCCCCATCATTGCTTGAGACCATACTTCTTTAGTAATGGGGCAGTCAATGAACAAGTGAAAAATTGTTTATTAAGCCGAACAACAGAGAGGGCATCTGTGGGGTCCTATAATTCCATGCTTCTCTAAGTTATCTCCAGTGAGGACCCTTCTGTGGATGAGAATCCTGCTAAAGAAGTTAATATTTGGGAGGCAAAAGGGGTCCCATACATGCTGCCAAAGAAAAGGGGAGTGAACCTAAGGAAGGTGTACTTGGAGAGATATAAAGCCCTGAGCTACTGAGTAAGCTCCAGTCTTACCATAACCCCATTTGTCCCTTGAATGAAGGTGCACTGGAGCTAGACTTGAGATAGCTGTTAGAAATAGGTGAAGTTGAGGAAGCAACCTATCATGGAGGCATTGGAAGGCCCAATCAATCCAATTCCCCTAGGAATCCCAAGAGGAGATGTCATCCAGTTTGTGAATGCCATTCTGAATAAACCAGTCACGCAAATCTGTAATTTTGGGGGCAGATTTTAGATGTTGAAGGCCCATTATCTTGTGTTCCCACAACCCAATTCTTTTTCCATTTCCAGGGATTCTTTAGAGATAGTCTTTGAAGAACTCCCAACCTCGATTGCATAGCTTCCATAGAGTAGTTCCTTTGTAGGAAGCTCCTTCATTCATAAAATTTATAGAGAGAGTATGCAGATATTTTTTAATTAGAACTTTACTTACCGGATGTCGTTGATTTGAGAAGATTTTCCAGAGAATATTTCCTCCCATAGCTAGATTGGCCAACCCAGGATCTCTTACTTGAAGCTCGACTTCTAATAGAGGCCTTTTCACAATGTCCCAACTTATTAGATGATTTTTTTTTTTGATTCCCCTTCCCTCCTTGCCACATGAAGTTTCGAATCAACTTAGATAACTATTCGATGATCATTTTTGGAGCTAAAAGAAACAAGGCCAGATAGATTGGAAGGGAGGAGAGAAATGATTTTACAAGGATAAGCTTCTCAGTTGAAATAAGCCACTGGATTCCCCACACAGTCATTTTTGCCTTGATTTTGCTGATAATTTCCATCCAGTGAAGGGCCTTGCTAGTTCCCAATGTTAAAGGCAGACCTAGGTACTTGAGTTTGTCCCAAGATGCGTAGCCTATGGAACCCAGGGATTGAGCAATCCGGTGAAATCCTTTGCTATTTTGATGGATGCACCTCCCATAAGGAGAGAGTCATCGGTGAATAAGGCGTGGTTGATTGGGATTTTTCCTTTTATTGCCATGATGCCTGGGAGTGTCCCCTTTAACTTCTATGTTGTCATATTTCAACTCAATGAATCTACCATCAAAATGTACAGGAAGGGGGATAGAGGGCAACCTTGCCTTATGCCCCTCGAGGCTTTGAAGTAATTAGCTGACTTGCCATTTACTAAAGGAGCTATCCAAGGCTCTCCTATACATGCTTTAATTAATTTTATAAAATCATAACTAAAACAAAAATTAGAAAGAACTTGGAGGAGAAAAGAATGCCTTACTCGGTCAAAGGCATTCGCCATGTCTAGCTTAATGATCATACCTTGAACTTGACATTGTTGGATGGAATGAATGATTTCCTGCACCAAAATCACATTGTCCAGGATATGCCTGCCTTTAACAAACCCACCTTGACTGGCAGAGATGAGTTTTTCCAGCAACAACTTTATTCTATTTACAAGTAACTTGGTGAGGATTTTGTACGACACATTGCATAGTGATATTGGCCTGAAGCGGTCAAACAACATCGAGTTTGCTTCTTTAGGGATTAGCGCTAGGAAAGTGAAGTTTGTGCTTCCTACCACTTTGGCTTTTTGAAGGAAGCCTTTGATCATTCGAAATCGATCAACCTTGATGATGCCCCAACATATTCTATAAAAATGAATGGAGAACCCATCGGGTCTTGGAGCTTTGTCTGGTTCCGTCTTCCAGATGACAATTTTAATTTCGTCTTGAGTGAAGGGATTTAGGAATATTGAGTTATCCTCCTTGTTAACCAGTCTTGGGACGTTAGAGAGGAAGTCTTGAGATTCCTCATTAATGTCCACACCTTCTTCCTTGTACAACTGCTAGAAATGAGAGGTTTTCGCCTCTTTTAACGGAGTTGTGCCTTTAAGGACAACCTCATATGATGAAGTGATTTCAACAATGTGGCTTCTAGAAAGACGAGATCGGATTTGCTCGTGGAAGAAGGCTGAGTTTTTGTCTCCAGACGCAAGGAAGAGGTTACATGATTTAAGCCTCAAGGATTCTTCTGTAAGGACTCTGGACACCACATATCTCCACAATGGTATGATATTGTCCACTTTGGGCCTAAGCCCTCATGGATTTGCTTTTGGACTTACCCCAAAAAGGCCTCATACCAATGGAGATATTTGTCCATCCTTATATACCCATGATCCTCCCCACTTCTAGTCAATGTGGGACTTTGGTCGTATACCCAACAATCCTCCCCCCGAACAAAGGACCATCGAGCCTCCCCTCAAACGATTATCCATTCGTCCACTCTCTACCAACCAGGATTCTCCACTCCAATGCGTTGGAAGCACACGTGTTACATGGAACACCACCTGCCTCGAGAGCTTGCTCTATCCCAGGTCAACTCCTCTTCACCGTGTTGGGACCAGGACA
>APFE030438887.1:61957-98302 GCA_000404065.3 Pinus taeda
GTAAGGACTCTGGACACCAAATATCTCCACCATGGTATGATATTGTCCACTTTGGGCCTAAGCCCTCATGGATTTGCTTTTGGACTTACCCCAAAAGGCCTCATACCAATGGAGATATTTGTCCATCCTTATATACCCATGATCCTCCCCACTTCTAGTCAATGTGGGACTTTGGTCGTATACCCAACATTCTTCCTCCTTTCTGAATGAGCGTAGAGTGTTGATTTGGAGTTCTTGCTCATTTTGAATTTCTAACCTGGTGATGTCTTAATGCTCCATGTCCATTTGCAAGTTGTGCAGTTGCTTGATGTTATGCTTTCTATGCATAGTGGGGGAGTCAAAGGGCTTTTTATCCATTCTTTCAAGGTTTTTTTGGTGGCCTTTAACCTTTGTTCCCACACATAGCTAGGAGAACCAAGAAAAGGGGTGGACCATGCCTTCTTGATTGTGTCCATAAACCCTTCCCCATCTGACTAGAGAGGGCTAAACTAGAAGGGGATGGGCCCCAATTTTTATTCTTCTTCAATTAACAAAAGAATAGGCTTATGATCTAAAGTCAAATTTGTTAGAATTTTGGTGGATATGATCATCTCTTCGGAGAGGAAGGAGCTCTGGAGTAGAAATCTGTCCAACTGGGCTAATATGTGCTCCGCTCTAGTTCTGTTATTTGACCAAGTATATAGCCCTGTTTTTGGCTTAAAGTCTAATAAATCCCATTGATGAATCAAATATTCCACTAAGGGAAGGCAATGGTCCCTGCTACTGGTACCTCCGCTTTTTTCCTTTGGATTGAGGATGAGATTGAAGTATCTAGCTAGGATTATATTCTTGAGGGAATAAGCATCAAGGAAATCAGACAGGGTTTGTCAGCAATCTTTCTTTTTTGTGTAGAGGACAAGGATGTAAAGGTTGAAGAGGGTGAAGGTATTCTTGCTAGAAAGGTGCTGGAGTTCAATGTAGATCCAATGCTGCATTTGGAAGGAGTTCTTAAGTTGGAATTTGTCTTCCTCTCAGAGGGTGGCAAGCCCACTGCATGTACCCCTTGCACTTACTGCTTTGCCAAATTTTGTTTTCCATTTTACTTTGCTGAGATCAAGAAGGGAATACCCTTCTATTTTAGTCTCTTGGAGCATGAGGATCTGTGGAAATTTTGATTTCATAAGGTTCTTCAATGCTTCAACTTTTAAGGGATTCTCTAGACCTTTGCAGTTCCAAGAGACTAATCACATTCTTTACTAGCATTGGAGGGGGGGGGGGGGGTGGCATCCCTCCCTTGGGAGGCCTGGTTCTAGTATTTCTGCTGATGGACATCTCAATCATGGGATGGATGCCTTGCATTTTTTTTCTTTCCGCCTCTTCTTCTCTTACCTCTCTGTGGGATTTCCTCCCAACTCTTTTCGAAGGCATCTCGGTTGTCTCATCTTCCAGAGATCTAGAGATCTCTGTAGTCTTCTTCCTTGCCATATCTGCATAGGATGGGGGGCCAGGGCCACCTCTTTGGATTCTAGTTTGGAGAGGGCATGTTTCCTCTTGTCTTTTATCTTCTTCCATTGTGGTGGCCTGATGTTCATCCTCTTCATCTGCTAGATCTGGGAGTTTTTCTAGTGTGCTGAGTATTTCAAAGGGATTGGTGGAAATGTCTGCTCTTGGAGGGACTGAGCTCCCCTCCCATTGTGCTGAGGGTGGGGCACCACTCCCTGTGGACACTCCTTTCCCTTTGGTTCCGCTGTTCTATTTAGCTGATGTTGGTTTCTGAACCTGTGTCCATTGTTCTCCTTTCAAGTTCTTTGCCTCCTCCTCTGATTTCTTTTTACAATGGCTGGAAATTCCGACATTTAAATGGGAGTTTCTCGTAATCTAATACTTGAATATGAGACCAATAAATCACTGTGAGCTTTATAGCTTCAAGGAGGCCTTCCTCCAAGTCAACTTCTACGCAAATTCTTGCACAAGAGTATTGATCCCTCCTTTCTGCTTGATCGATGTATTTGCCAAGTTTATTGCCTATGGTTTCGAGAGATTTGGGATTCCAGTAGTGCAATGGTAAATGAGGAAAGCACACCCAGACGGGAATAGTCAAAGGCACGTCCTGAGTCAGATCGAAGTTCGGTGTCCATTTATTCAGGTACAAACCCTGAGGGCCCATGAAATACGGGTCATTTATGAATATGAGATTCTTGTCCTTTATCAATTCAAGTAGGAAGACAAAGAAGCCTTTGCTGACGAAATGGATTTTGATCCCTTCCTTGATAAGAGGTTGCCAATTCCTTTGCACCCAGGCATCTACAGCTTTAGGCGAGGGCCATAACTTGGTGAACTGCCTAATAAGCCCTCGTTCTGCTAAGGTCAAGGCCTATCTGCAGGGTTCTTTAGTTGGCAGAGCTACTGTGGGAATGGTTTCCATTATTTTGACAAACTTCTGTTGGCTTTGATTTGCTGGCCGTTCATTGCTTGCTGCTACCAGTTTTCGGAATACAGATAGATCAGGAGGAGGAGGAGGGTCATGATTAGGGCCCCCTACTGAGGCCATGGCATTGTTGTTGCGCACAATGGATCCATGTGCCGGAATCTCCTTGTGCACGCCCTAAACCATCCCTCCTTCACGCATATTTTTATGTAGGAATTGCTTATGCAGCTGCCGCTTGAAACAGATCTCCACCCACAGCTCTTGCTGCAGCCGTAACTCACCTGTCGCTACGGTTTCTTTGTGCTTCAGCAAGCTCCTCCCTCTCACCTGTCGCTAGGAAAAAAAAACTTAAAATCCAAGTCTAATTTACAACTCTGATTTTTTTTTTCATTCCATGGCATTTTGGGAATTGCCTAGCACCAAGTTTCACTTTGAAGCTCATGAAAATTAGTTCTTATCTTAGCAATATTCATTTTCTTCTTCACAATAGTCAAGACAAATAAATAATTTTGCTTTTCAAGATTGGGTTTGATCACCTCCTTATAGGTAATATCGAAAATGTAAAATTTGCAAGAAATAGATTATAATTTTTTTTCCTTAACTCACTAAACAAAATTCACAAATTGAACTATAAAAATTAACTGGAAAACAAGAGAATATGAACTGCAGCTGAAATTTGACAGAATGCACATGTAGTAGAACTCAACCTTATTTTATTAATATAGGAAATGCTGGTACGAAAACTATAAATGGTTGAGGTAATGGCCTTAAAAGATATATGCTACAACACTTAATCGGGTCACCAAAATCTTAACTGAAAATAATAGCTGCAACTTGTGAATTTTGTATGAATTCACCAAGGGAAGAGTTGGGTGGTCACCCACTCTCAATGAATCACTTGAGGGTTTCCATCCTGGGGCTACTGTTGAAGTTGGGAACTCCCGGTTCTCCAAACTTATCCACAAAAAAGAAATCTAACCTCCAAGATGTCTTCAAATGATCTCTTCCTCCTATTTTATAGATATGATGGACATATCTCCAAGCATCTAGAAGCATCTTATTTTATTATTATTCTAGAAGCTCCGCTCTTGACTTTAGTTTAATTAACCTTTTAATCTTATTTTATTTCACTCAAGTCACTTTTGGTCTTTTTCCTCCAATTAATTATTTTCTCCCTTTTTTAATTAAATGACCGATTAAAGCCAATTCTAAGCTTAGGGGAAAATGGTAAATTGCCCACCATACTCTCTAGACACTTGAAATCACTTCTCGGCATCCCATCTTGTAGATCTCATTCTGGTTCCAATGAGCTATTACGTTAAGATTTTCCATCAATTATTCCTCTTGGAATGCCACCTTGAGTGTAATTAATTAAGTATGCCCACTAATAACCATATTTTATGGAATTTGTCAGAATGAAACTTAACGAAAGGCAAACTATGCAGATGATGGAATATGCCAAGCGAATGCCATCAAATCTAACAAAAACTCCTCAAAACTCACCCTAACCCCCTGATGACATAAACCTGCTCCCATGACCTGGCCATCTCGTGCCCTGGAAATCCACCCTTATAGAAGAAACTTCAAATGGGGGACATGACAAATCCTCCCACCCCAAGATTGATTTCCCTCAAACAATATACACCTGTCCACTATAAAGGCATTTGAAAATTGATACCAGGATCCCATATGAACCACTGGTCCACATCATGCCTCCAAGCAATCCAAACATGACTGGATCCCTCAGTACCTGGATCTCATGCTCATCTCTGACTCAACCTGCTACCACTATGTCTACTTGGATCCCAATTCCACCATGGCAAATTATCTTCTAAGTCCCATTGCTTTGATTATGCTCTATCTCTGACCATAAATGCTACTCCACCACTAGAATACCAACTCATCACCTCTCTCCAATCCAACCTTTAGCATATACTAAGGTCAACCCCACTATGTTGATGCAGTGATGGAATGTTGATGGACGACCAACTTATGCCCTGCTGCAAACTGGGGCATTTAGTGTCCCCTATCTCTAAGGGCCCCTTTTCTACCATGCTACTAACTAAGAATGACACTGCATCAATAATATATTGATTCATGATCTCTCTCCAATCGATCCTTTGGGAAGGATCAAATGTTTAGGAACCTGTATATGGAACAAGTCCCCTATGTTTCACCATACCCAAATTATGTCGCTATGTCTAATCCATCAACAAGACCTGTCCAATAAATATGGCTCCTTTCTGGGCAAGCTGTGCTGCAAGCCTTGTCTATGTACTCCTGAAGAGGGTTGCTCCCTAAAATTACTACAACTTTGCCAACTTTCTATGCATATCCCAATGATGTATGCACCACCACCTCAAAAAGATCCTCCCTCATATGAATGAAAACTCCACACTCCTTTAGTCTACCAACCTCCTTCAAATCTATCCTATCAGGCTCTAGCATCTCCTGATTAAAAAATTGTCTACAAATACTACCACCCTACTGGTTGTCTATACATATTTTTTCTCCTCATCAATGGCTGGCCCCATTAATGGTTGTTCATCCTCCTCCATCATGGGCTCAACATGAGCAACCAACTAGCTCTCCACAAAAGGCTCATCATGCATATTGTGCATATCATCCTCCTTATCTAACTCGTGCTCCACCATATGTTTCTCATGTTGAATCGTCACTTGATCCAAGTGGATATTGGTGGCCACCCACCGATTCCATTTGGACCCCCAACATTGTCTCTTTTGGATTTTCACTTTCCTTAATTGTAGCACAATTTACTATTTCTGGCAGATTTTTGGGTCCTTAACTTCTGGAGCTGTTTTGAGGCCCTAAACAATGTTTTTTGGCAAAAGTGGGAAAACATTAGTTGTTGACTCATGTTTCCATTCAAAATTTGTAGTCCTTGGGTAGATCTTTCTAACGAGGTGTTGTCCACATCAAACGAAGATTGTATGCCAAAGTTACAACCTCAAGAAGTTGATGTACCAAGTTACCCAAATGGTGCCCATAGTTTTGGTGCTTCATCTCCTAGGGTTAGGTTTTTAGATGTTTAGGGTTTTCCATTGTTTCTCAATAATAAATAGGCCTTTGAGCCTCATTGTAACACAGTTTAGAGGCACGTAGCCACCACATCTCTTCTCAGAGATAAATTATCATCGCCTAAGCTAGCTTATTTCCATTCTGTTTGTAAGCATATTTTAGTATTTGATATTAATGAAATGAAGTGTTATTTCTACTGCATCTCTCTATTTATGGTTATATCTGTTATTTTTTGCGTTCCTAATTAAGTTCAGATCAATGGTATTAGAGTGATATGCTCTTTCTCTATTTTTCTTTGAATGTCCCCAACGAGGTCGGGATATAAGGAGTTAGGGCTCGAATTGGTCGAACCTTTGCAAGACCAGCCTCACAAATCTCGACAGCCTCCCATGGTAGAAGAGAAGAAAGATGAGGGGGTAGGCGATCCTTCCAAAATCTTGCTTGAAGAATCCCTCAAGCAAAAGAGGAACGTGATGATGAACAACTTTGCCCAAATCCTTTAGCTGCTACCCAAAGGTGATGCATCTTCTTCCAACAGCCACTCTGGAAGTGCCACACCCTTTAAGGTACAAGTTAACTTTGACATCCACATATTTGAAGGGTAGATAGATGAAAATGTTGTATATAAATGGTTAAATCTATTAGAAGGATATTTTTTTGTTCATGATTTTTCTAGTCGGGAAGATATTACTTTTTCACTTCTTAAATCCACCCCCCATGTTAAGGACTAGTGGGAAACCTACTTTGAGAAGAAGGAAGAAAGGACACCCTCACTATTTGAAGTCACACCCACTTGGAATTTGTTTTAGGACGCCATCAAGGAGTAGTACTACAATGTTAGGAGCTATGAGGATAAATACATAAAGTGGACCATGTTGTGGTAGGGAAGGGACCGATACATGCCATAGTTTACAATGTTTTTCATACCCTTTGTAAGAAGTTGGGTATCAAGGATTCTGAGCGACATTTGGTACTCAAGTATCGTAGCTGTCTACACAGATACATCCAAGACAAGATGGAGTTCCTAGACATCTCCTTGCTCGACATGGCGTACGGATACACTGTCAAGATTGAGCAGAAGTTTAAATAGAAGAAGCGAGACTTTAGATATGTGAATTTGAAGCAAGGTAAAGGCGCTTCCAAACCACAGAGAAAAGGACAAATCCAAGGCGAGGCGACCCAAGACAACCTTCCAAAGCCACAAGCAAAGAACAACACCCCAAAGATAAAGAAGGACACATGAAAACAGTGTAAATTCCAAAAGAACTCCACTCACAACACAAGTGAGTCTCAGGCCAAGCCATCATTGGTGGCTGGGCTTAAGGCTTGCGAATCAGACACATGTTCCAACTCTAAGTCTGAACTCGACAAGGGGAATGAAAAAGGGAAGCAGGTCATTGACACAAAGCCCAGTGACACTATGACCACCACCAAGATCCATAAGAATAGGCCTCAATATTCAGAGGAGGGGGATCGCCTCTTCCACTCACAGATGTGGGTGAAGTGTTCTCTACTATAGTTCATTATCGACAACGAGAGCCAAAATAACCTCATCTTAGTAGAGGTTGTGAAGTGGTTGGGTCTACCGTCTACAACACATCTGCAACCATATACCATCGGGTGGCTTCAACAAGAACGAGATCACCACGTCAGCCAACAGTGCTACCTTTCCTACAACATCAAGCCCTTCATTGATGAGGCACTGTGTGATGTTGCTCCTCTTGAAGTTTGTGATGTATTATTATGACAAAAATACTTGGGGAAGTGGCATGTTGTTTATGATTCTAGACCTCGCTTTGTGATTATTACTTTGGGTGATAAGTTATACAGGATACCAGAGGTAGCCCCACCTACCATTATCTCTTTGATCTCTACAAAGCAATGTAGTAAGATCATTTCACAAACCAGGAAATTTATTTTCCTTATGATTCACCCTCAGGGCAAGAAGAATATTATGGCCATGAATTCCAAACAGGGCTCCTTCGTAGAACAAAAACAAAATGACAAGGTCATGGAGGAGTACAGGGACATTTTCGCCTCACCTATGGGGGTACCTATGCACTGTTAGGTCAAGCACTCGATTGATCTGACCTTGGGCGTGCCACTATCCAATGGACCGATCTATCGATGTTGTATTCTAGAGAATGATGAGATCAAGAGGAAGATGTAGGAGTTGTTGCAGAAAGGGCACATCAGGCCAATCACCCTATGGGAGACCGATTGCATTGGTACAAAAGAAGGATGAGACTTGGAGACTCTGTATTGATTATCGGGGGTTGAACAAGACCATTGTCTGGAATAGGTACCCAATCCCACAAATTGATGACATTTTGGACCAACTTAAGGAGGCCAAGTATTTCAACAAGATTGAATTGAAGTTCGGTTATCACCAGGTGCCTATTAAACCCTTCAATGTGTGGAAGAATGCCTTCAAATCCAAGGATGGTTTTTTTGAATGGTTGGTCATATATTTCGGGTTGACAAATGCCCCCACAACCTTCATGAGGTTGATGGATGACATCTTGTGACCTTCCACCAATACATTCATGGTGGTTTATTTATATGACTTCTTGATCTTCAACCATAGTTGGGAAGAGCACCTCCACCATATTCGACAAGTCCTCCAAACCCTTTGACAACACAAGCTGTGTGCCAATTTGGAGAAATGCACTTTTGGCATGACCCAGGTTCAATATCTAGGGTACATCATTGATGAATAAGGTATGCATGTGGACCTAGCCAAGATACAAGTCATTCGAGATTGGCAACCCCAACCACTCTAACAGAGCTACGCAACTTTCCGGGCCTTGTCAATTTCTACCACAAGTTCATGTTGGGGTTCTCTCATATCACTTGGCCTTTAAGTCCAATCACCAAGGGCGGAGAAAAAGCAAAGTTATTTTGGTATGAAAACCAACATAAGGCGTTTGCCGAGTTAAAGTAGCGCCTTTTCTCTGCACCAATGCTCACATTACCAGAGTCCAATGGCTTACCATAGTGAGACACTTTCATACATAGTTCAAAAGTATCCCACCTATGAAAAATAAATGTATTCCATTGTGCAGGTCTGTTGTCAATTGGAGCATTACATTCTGGGGAAGGAAACAATCATCCACACGGACCACCGACCCTTGTTGTTCATACAAGCACAAGGGAATTTGCAGAACGATCGCCATAAAAAAGGGTCCTGTTGTGGCCAGCAACAATCCCCCTTCTTATTTAGCATTATTACTAATACTAAATAAGTGGGGGCCCTTAGGCAAAAAATTTAAAAATCAATTAGTGCTTGTATTTCCTTTTTTAATAAAAACTTACCTTCATAAACTTATGAGAATACCTTTGAAGAATTTTAAAAAGCTTAAGTTTTATGATAAGGTAGGATAAACTCACTCCTTAAGAAATATTGCATCGCAAAAAAGATAATGGATACCTCCTTAACAAGAAGAATTCTAAGAGTTCGAGGTCGCGATGTGAAACTATGCATTAAAAACATTTATCGCATCGCATGCCTCAAATACCACTTACGCTGAAAAAACCTCAAACCGCTGATATGCGATGGCACATATCGCAAATCGCATTTCGTAGAGAACACATTAACGGATAATTGTCATATGCCGCACTCCAGCGATATAGCGATATTGCGATAGTGTGACACAACGATCTGCGATATTGCGAAGCAAATCGCAAATCACTTCGTCGCAGATCTTTTCGAGCTCATTGTTCGAGAAATCTTTTTCCATAAACGAGACCTGGTTATGCGATTTAATGCTAATTAATGAGTTAGTTTCCAATTGTTAATGAAATATGATCTTGCGTTGATCGAAGAGCCATTTCACGTAAGGTGGTATATTTTATATGTCTTCGGCATTTAAAGCTTTCCCGTCACCTTTTTCTTATCATTATTCTCACATCACTTGTAAACTGCAGGAATGAAGAACAAATAACTATACAAAGTAGTATTTAGGATATTATGGGAAAGAAAGGCAAAGCTCCGAGTTCTGAAGACAAAGAAATGACGCTCTTGTATACAGACACAGCCTGTAACAGAGATGCTGGTATTACCACTTGGGAAGGCATGTACAGTCTACTTGAGGAAAATAATCCCAAAAGAATGGAGGGTACAGCTACTGCAGACTCACATGGGTCTTCTGAGGCATCAGTTACAGATCTAGCTTGCTTGTTCTTGCACCGGATAGCGGTGAGGCCAAAAATTATTCCATACACGGACATGGTTAAATGGGTACTAGACAATGCTGACATCAAAAACAGACAATTTAAGACTTAGGCTCAAGAACTTACAGAATAATTGCTTTCACAAAATTTAAGCTTTATATCCGCTAACAAAAAGTGCGCAAGAGGCAAAAAATTGCACCAGAAAATCCCAGATCAAGAAACGGAGGCAGTTTTCAATGCGCGATTAGCGCCTAGCGCTAATCGCGCATCGCTGGGCAAAACCTCTTGAAGAGGAAAGCCTCTAATTTCTCAGTCACCTATAAGCCCAGAAATTTGTAGGAAAGAACGCTAGAGGAAAAAAAGTAAAACTTGAATCCTAAAACCAGTGGTATTTGTCATAAATATCTTCAAAATGGTATGTATATATGCGCAACAACTGCAAACAGGCTGGAGACAGAAGGCTCAAGAAAAGGCAGAATCAATCAAAAGATTAACTAAGTTGAATTGGGATTCTTACTAGGTGTATTTGGTAAAACCACACAGCCGGTGCATGACTCTCAAATGTATCATCAATTCTACCGAGAGGATGGCGCCAGCTCTTGCCAATGTCGTTTTCACAGGACAGTTAAAGTCAGAAGTCGGCCAGTAGACTCTTCTCAAGCAAATGTTGAACGCTTGCGATTTCAATGAACATATACATAAATAGTTAGCTGTTAGTTTTAGTTTTAGATTCAATGTTAGTATTAATTTTTCTTTATTTTTTTCCTGAAATGAGGACGGTCATTTAAACCGTATCCTACATTTTTGTAATAAGTTATTTTTATATTTAGTTAGTAGTATTTAAACCCTTCTCATGCATTTAGAGAAGGGTCCTGAAATCTGTCAAAAACTTGTCCTCAGAACATGCACTTTTGCACCCTTCGAGGAGGTTTTGATGAATGAATGGAACATGATTTATTAATATCTGCATTTAATATCTGCTATTGATGTTGCACTTCTGTACTCTTAGTGGATGTTGGATTAAGAAGAGATAAATCATTATCGCTTGAAGCTCATTAGTAGAAATAGTTATAAATGGTACTTCGATCTCTTAAATATTTTTTGCCTTTGTGTTAAAGTGATATTCATGTTCAGTTGTTTATATATTGATGCGTGAATGCTTGAGTTATCATTTGGCACTTCTGTATGGTGATAGCTATTTATTTATGCTTAATGTATGAGTAGCTTATTATGCGATATGTTTTTCACAACTATTTCGTCTAACTTTTTATACAAAGTGGTTTATCTCTATTGAATTCTTTTCTTATAATAGTTGAATGATCTTTATTACCAATTGTTATTTGAAATCATTTTAGATCGCATAATGGAAATATTACATCGCGGGTTAGTGTAGAATTAGATACTTCTGTTTATTAGAATACAATGGCATGTTATTAGATTAGAGTTAGAATTAAAGCATTCCACTTAGGAACTTTTAGAAAGGAAATATCAATTCTCAACACACGCACACATAAATTGGGAAACTGGTCCCATATCCCCAGTCGGACCCACTATACTAAATGGAAAAGGAGCTGCTAACCAAGGTCCGGACCGGGTGGGCATCCCCCTTGTTGTAGACCCGATTTTCGGGGCTTCAATAGGTCCACATACCTGAAACGATTCCATGTGAACATTAAGTACAAGAAGGGGAGAACCAATAATGTTGAAAACTACCTCAACCGACCACTAGTCATGGCATTGATCACTGTGCTTGACTCCTGTGTGCACGAGACTTCAGGGTAGTTGCATATTTACAAGAGTGATTTAGAACTCAACAACACATACCAGACAGTCTTGGATGGTAAGAAAGTTCCAAATTTCACCTCCAGGATGCACTGTTATGCCAGTTGGGACACATCTGTGTTCCTTCAAGTGAGCATGCTAAGATGATTTTGGAGGCACACTATAATTAGGTCGTTGGACATTTCAGAGTAGAGAAAACAATTGCAGTGTTGCAGAAGTATTTTTATTGGCTGAACCTTCATCAGGATGTTGGGAGGTACATTAAATCCTACATTGCTTGTGCCATTTCCAAACCAACCATTAAGAAGGAAGGCCTATATACTCCTCTACCTACTCCTAGTCGACCTTGGGAATTTATCTCCAAGGATTACATGTTAGGCCTTCCTTCTACTAAGCATGACAATGACAATATTTTCGTGGTTGTCAATAGATTCTCTAAGATGGCCATTATGGCAGCATGGAAGAAGAGTATCACAACAGAGGCCACAGCTAAGCTCTTCTTTGAGCGAGTGTGCATACACTTTTGGATCCCATAGTCCATTGTCCAATATCGAGATAACATATTCCTCAGTGCATTTTGGTCCAGTCTCTGGTCGACGATGGATACCAAACTTACTAAGTCCACAACTTTCCATCACCAAACTAATGGCCAAATAGAGGTCGTCAACCAGATGATCGTACACATTTTGTACATGTACAACTTGAAGCATCCACGCACATGGGATGAAAGCCTCCCTTATGTCGAGCATAGCTACAACATAGCTCTCCATAGCTCAACGAGCCAAAACCCTTTTCAGGTAGGGTTGGGATTTAAACCACTATGTCCCATTGATATGTCCATACCATTTGCAACTATTCAGGCAGATTCATCTCACATCCAGTCCAAAGCCGACAGAGCTAGCATCTTCATTGAGTGCATTCAACACATTTTCCAACAGGTCCATGATATATTGGACAAAGCCAATGTTAATTACAAGCAACACCATGATCAACATTGGGTTCCACACAAGTTCTAGGTGGATGAAAATGTTTGGCTACATTTGCTGAAGGAGTGCCTTGTTGGACCCCACCGCAAGCTTCACCCACTTCGATATGGGCCTTACACCATTACCAACGCTGTGGGGGACAATTATTTTGAGCTCAAAATTCCCCCATTCCTTGGCCCACACCTAGTGTTCAATGTGGACTGCCTTCGACCATACTTCCTACCATTACCGGACATATTAGACATTACAGAACAACTCACACCAACAGAGTTAAATCCAGACTACATGGAACAAGCCAAAATTGATCGAATCATGGACACACAGATCAAGAACACTTGCCAATAGAAGATCCAACTATATCGAGTTGTCAAAATTAACTAACTCTTGCACCAAGGCAAGTGGCTCACTAGGGACCAAGTTTAGCAGAAGTTTCCCCATCTCATGGAGGCACTCAACACAATGGGGACCATTTCTTCCTAAGGGGGCAGGATTGATCTAGGTGGACATTGGTGGCCACCTGCCTATTCCACTTGGACCCCCAACATTGTCCCTTTGAGTTTTTCAGTTTCCTTAATTATAACACAATTTACTACTTTTGGCAGATTTTTGGGTCCTAAACTTCCGAAGCCATTTTGATGCCCTAAACAACGTTTTTTGGGAAAACTGGGAAAACATGAGTCTTTGACTCATATTTGCATTCAAAAGTTGTAGTCCTCAGATAGATCTTTCTAACAAGGTATTGTGCACGTCAAACGAAGATCATGCCAAAGTTACGACATCGAGAAGTTGATGTACCAATTTACCCAAACGGGGCCCATAGTTTTGGCACTTCATATCCTAGGGTTATGTTTTCAGATGTTTAAGGTTTTCCATTGTTTCTCAATAATAAATAGGCCTTCGAGCCTCATTGTAACACAGTTCAGAGGCATGTAGCTGCCACATCTCTTCTCAAAGATAATCTAGCATTGCCCGAGCTAGTTTATTTCCATTATGTTTGTAAGCATATTTCAATATTTGATATTAATGAAATGAAGTGTTATTTCTGCTATATCTCTGTATTTATGGTTATATCTGTGATTTGTTGTATTCCAGTTTAAGTTCATATCATCACTCGTGACTTGTCACCATGAATGTCTCCCATAGGGTCCACTGATTTCTCACTATACACATCAAAATATATATCTGGACTGTTGTCAACAACTCCACATGACTGTTCATGCTTCTCAAATACATCCTTGTATGAACCCATGTACTCATCTAAAGGAGAATCCTCATCCTGAAATTCAAAAGGAATCTCCTCCTCCTCTTCCTCTACCATCTCCTCTGCATCGCTCAAGCATAAGTGGCCAGGTCCTCAAAGTTCCTTGCAGATGAAGCAAAGACCTTTCCTCCTCAACTCATTCTTGCTACATGGATGGTCACCACCAATCCTACGCAACTCCTTCGGGGCCAATCATCTCCTAAACATACAGATATTATGCTTAACCAACCTTTCAACTAGTTTATAAGTAGCATGTGAGACCAATTGTTCTCTCCTTCAAATGACCAATAATATAGTCTGTAACTATCTGCAAATGGTCTCACAACCTCCCATGCATGAAGACAAAATAGACCGCATATGTGTTTTGACTGTTCCAGGATGATGTTTCCTAATGTTGAAGAAGCATTGGAACATTTGGAGAATCAAGTCATCACACTCTAAGTAAAACATGAGGTCATAATATCTAACCAAGGCCATGACCTTTAGAATCATGAGCTTCTTCCCAGAGGTGGGGTCCTTATTATTATCCAAGTTCTGAAAGGTCTCCACTATCAACCTGAAGTCTCTCCTCGTAATGTCATAATTGTAAAGAGGTATAGGTGTAATTAGCCTCATAATGTTACTGAAACAAGAGGCAAATGAAAGTGTGACCCCTTCACAAGGGTACTCCAAGAACTCATTTTGTGTTAGGCTAAGCATGATTGGTTTTAGAGTCCAAATTAGTTTCTTCACCTCTAACTGGTTCACTTCGGAAATGAGTTCATTCAATTATTCTAGTTTGAAAAGGGATTTCATTGTGACTCTCACATGTTTCAAATTTGTCCCAAGTGCGAAGATTTTGTTTCTTAGTTCCTTCCCCTTCTGCACATCTCTCGATTGTTCTCTCTGAAGAATGGCATAGACCCCCTTTGAGAAATGTATGTTGTTTTTTGCTGCTAATTTATTAATGGAATCTATGAAGGTTTGATCCATGTTGATTCCTACAAGAATTAACAACAAAAATATGAAATAATATCACAACGATATGGCTAGCTACTCAATACATTCATCGGTTGTGATTACCTCTATGCAACTCAACTCTGTTAGAATAGATTCTAGCAACAAATTTTACATTTAATGCTTGTTTCTATATGTGCATTCAACCGTTGTGACTCAATATCACCCTAGCTCATGATGACAACAAAATTCTTGCTCTCATCGATGACATCAACAAAATCAAGGATACTCAATGCAACTCACTGACAAAATACATGACCTTTACAAAACCAACAAGCCACCTTGATTACATGGAAAGATATGTTTGACAACTATACAATCCTTACTGACAATGTATTGGGTCAAGTATTATTATCTTGCTTCCCAAAAATACTTAGAAATTGGTGATCATAATGATGCTTGGCCTTAGATTGGGCTAGTTTTTGTTTAGTGCATAATACATAACATTATGCAAAACATAAACTATTGATATTTGTTAAAGTCGCTCGTTTAAATTCATTCCAGCACCATAGTTCAACTCATAAATAATTTCCGAAGGTTTATAACACAGAGGATAGAAAATGGAACCTGAAACCTTTCAAGCTTGTTTAAGAATTATCAGTTCTTAAGAAGGTTGTTTTAAAGTTATAAGAAACTATTATGTGCAGAGGAACCATGAATTTTCCTGGTCAATGTATACACACAACCACATAATTTATTAACTCATTTACCATGGGCTAACTTAGCTTCCAGCACTTGTCTAATTGTAGTGGGGATGTTATGGCTCCCTGGAACTGCATAATAATGCAATGGTTCCTGTTTGAATAATTAATTTTGGCCAAATGAACCTTATGTTGATTCACGCCCACGAATTCTTGGTTTATGCAAATCTCACCAGAATTTAGCCAAACAATTTAGACATGCTAATAAAATTAATTTGGCCACCCTTCGACTTTGAATAAAAATAAAATTATTCATGACATTTGACTCCACAAATGCTCACAACCCTTTCAATAAAATAATTGGACGAAGCATGGCTAAATATTAAATATTTTGCCCCTTTTATAAAGATTTAGTTTTTGTCCCTCTTTTCTCTTTTGAAATAATTTGGCTTTGAAATAATTGGTAAACATATTATTTTCTTATTTAGTAAAAGGATATTTCTTTTGCGAAATGGTTGGCACAATGACTTTTCTCTTAAAACCTCAATCTTCTTGAAGTTGATTTGCAATTAACCCACATGTTAGCAAGATGCACAACTTCGATACCACTATAATATCCCAAATGTAAAATTTGCAAAAAATAACTTATAAATTGTTTTTCATTAACTCGCTAAACAAATTTCACAAATTGAACCATAAGAAAATAACTGGAAAACATGAAAATATGAACTGCAACTAAAAATTGATAGAATGCACATGTAGTAGAACTCAACCTTATTTTATTAATATAGAAAATGCTAGTATAAATATTGGAAATGACTGAGGTAATTACCCCAAAGATATCTGCTAGAACACTGAATCAGACCACAAAAATCTAAATTGAAAACAATAGTTGCAACCTGTGAATTCTGAATGAGTTCACCAAGGGAAGACTTGGGTGCTCACCCACTCTCACTGAATCACCCGAGGGTTTTTGTCATGGGGCTACTACTAAAGCTGGGAACTCTGGGTTCTCCAAACTTCTCCATAATAAATAAAACTCTATACCAAGTTGTCTCCAAATGATCTCTTCCTCCTCTTTTATAGATATGATGGATAGATCTCCAAGCCTCTAGAAGCATCTTATTTTATTATTATTCTAGAATCTCCTCTCTTGACTTTATCTTAAGTAAACTTTTAATCTTATTTTATTTCACTCAAACATCTTTTGGCCTTTTTCCTCCAATTAACTATTTTCCCCCTTTTTAATTAAATAACTAATTAAAGTAATTTTTAAGTTAGGAAAATGGTAAATCGCCCACCATACTCTCTTCGGCCACTGGAAATCACTTCTCATCTTCCTATATATCTTCTCATTCCGGTTCAAACGACCTATTACACTAAGGTGTTCTATGAAATATTCCTCTCGGAATGCCACCTTGAGTGTAATTAATTAAGTTATGCCCAATAATAACCCTATTTTATGAAAATTGTCGAAATGCAATAGAATGAAAGGAAAATTATTTGAATGATGGAATATGCCAAGAGAATGCCATCGGATCCCATAAAAACTCCTCAAAAATCCCCCAAAACCCCTAATGACATAAACCTACTCCCATGACCTGACCATCCCATACCCTGGAAATCCACCCTAGTTGTGCTATATATGAAAATAAAAATGGGGACATGACATTATAATATATTAATTTCACTTTTTTCTCTAACTCTTTATCACCTCACAACTTATCCTTAAATTTGGAAGTAATAATATCTTTATTCCTCAAGACGATCTCCTCCTTTATCCCCCAATGGTCTAGCCAAGATTAGACATCCTTATGCCATCCTCGCTTGAGCCGAAGTTGGGGGTTTTGGCTAGAGTTGGAAGAAATTTTAGGAAACCTCTTGGATTCCATGTTGAATAACTTCTTCTTATACATGATCTACCTAGTTATAACCATGTTTTCAATGGGGGAAAGGCTAGCTTCAATCAAGAGGATAGATTACAAGTATTTCTTTTCACCTTGAGGTTGTAGGTTATAAATTGTGTTTGAATCTACTCAATTTTCCTCCACAAATCTCTAGCTATACTGCAACACCAAACCTCACTTCCATATAGAATAACAGGGGTGAAGAGAGTCTCAAAGAGGAGTTTTTTTCTTTCAATTCCAAATATCTACATGCTTACACTTGTTTCCAAGGCCTTAGTAAGTTTTCCACCCTCCATTTATCTTTTTCTTAATGCTATGCTTCTGATTGAGTTTATGATGGATATTGATTCCTAGGTATTTGTATGAAGGAAATTTCTCAAAGTAGTTACTATCACAAGCGATCTTTTGGGATTTAATTATCATGAATTTAGTCATGTCAGTATTGACAACCATACCCATCTTTGAGAAAAAATCTTGGAGTATTCCTAGTTGCTTATGGAGATCATCATGGATCCTTTCCAAAAGAACAATATCGTCAACATAAAGGAGAAGAGTTGTGACTATACCATTAAGTGTGGGGCCATCACACCCCACATCTTCCAAACTCTCTTCCATCTTATCAATATATATGTCAAAAAGGGTAGGGGATAAGTGAGGCCATTGCTTGACTCTAATATTACATTTAATTTCTTCCAACCAACCCTTGGCGGTCCGAAGCTGGGTAATAACATTGTCTTACAATCTAGTCACAACAACCCTCAACTCAAGAGGAACCATTATCTCTTCTAGCCTCTTCCATTGTTTTTCCCTAGGAATGGTGTCAAAATATTTCTAAAGTCAACAAAACAACATAAGAGATAACTTATAATATTGCGACAATCCTTTGCAATGATCTTAAGAGTAACAAGATGTTCCACAATTGTGTGATGTCTCCTAAACCTGACTTTTCGTTTAGCCCTTGTACTACTACTTTCAAGCCAAAGGCTAATCTTCTTTTTTGAAATAAATTTGTATAGCTTGGCAAAAAGTTGGCTATTCATAATGGTCTTATAATTAGAGGGAATGTTTTTATCCCCACTTTTAAAGATACATACAATAAGGTATTTTTAAACATAGATATAATAATTAATACAAATAATATAAATATTCCTTAAAACTATTTAAATATATATTTAAAAAAAAATAATACTTAAATTTTATTATTTAAGTAAAATTGATTTTTTTTAATAAATAAATATAAAACGTTTTTTTTTCAATATTGTATTTGTTCCCTTACTTTTTCTCACTTTTTTTTTTTTTTTGTTAGGCATGTCTATTTTAGAATAATGCCTCTATAATTTTAGTTTAATTATCAATAATTATTAGGTGGATGGTAGAAATTTAATCTATAGAGAATAATTTAGAATATTCATAGTAGTATACACAAATAGAAGGTTGAGCTTTATTTATAAAGTAATTTTACCTTTCTGTCCCTTTTAATTAAATTCATTAATTAAAAAAAATATCATATGAATAAGAATCATGTGAATTGAATTATGGTTTTTTTGGCATGTAGCATTGATAAACCATTGTATGGGCCTATGGTATTATAACAAAGCCTATTTATAGATTAAGAATCTCCATCATAAAGAATCTTGATAATAAAGTGGGAGTGAATCTCCATGGTTAAGAATCTTCTTACATGTTTTTCTAATATGTGTGTATGTTTAACATGTATTAATTATTTATCTTTAATAATAATAATAATAATAATAATCTTTTGGGCAACATTAATGCCACTACTAAGTTAATTCAAAATTTATAGAGAATTAAACAGAAGGTAAAGACTTGGGCTAGTGATAGGCTAAAGGCTAGAGGTGTTAGATTATTGGAGATTGAAGGGAATCTAGCTACTCTGTATTATGTTAATAGTTGCATACCTATTGAAATGGATCTTGTTGAGATTAAACATTTGGAAGGTCTTAAATACCGACGAGAAAATAGACTAGAGATTGAAGAGTGGGGCCACTTGCATTGCTGAGGGAGATATGAATACAAAGTACTTCCATAATTTTGCATCTCATAGAAGGCACAAAAATACCATTTAGGATATTGCAATTGAGACTGGTGATAGGGTTAACATTTTCCAAGCTATTGATGATGCTAAGGTGGGCTATTATAAGAGCCTCTTTATAGAAAACCCTAGGTACTCCCTAGGAGTAGCCATGTTGTTATATTTATAACTACGGTCGGTCTTCATAATATATATTTGGTCACTTGGTGTACTTGTAGTTATTATTGTAAATCATATTTTAAATGTTAGAGTCAAAAGAAAAACTATTTTGAGTCAAAGTCCCATTGTGACTTTTAAAAGAAGAAAATTTGAATTTTTAAATTGTAATTTTTGGCTCTAAAAGATGTCAAGTCGACCTACCTCCAAGTCAAGTCATCCCTGGTAGAATACACACCCGTTTGGCCAAAACATATCATTATATAAAGGCAATTCGACCTCCTCCACTTAGGAAATTCACATGTCTCACATAAGGCAGTTTATGGGCAAGCAAAAAAAGGACAATAAGGACGAATAGGACGAATAAGAAGATGAACTGGATTTCTTTCTCTCTCCCATCATCTCACACATGTGGATATAGACTCTCTCCTGGTTCACAATTTTTCTAGGCATTCTATTGCAGGGGCTAAAATTCTGGGGAAGTTGGGAGATGCAAGAGGACCGAAATTTCTGGGTCAAAATAAGCAGAGGAAATTTATGGATCCGATTGGGAGGTTTGACTTAGACAAGAATATCGGGTTTAACCATAGGTCTAGATGTGTCTCTTGTTGAACAACATAATTTCTCTATTGAAAAGGTGCAACTCGGTTTTCCCCTTGGTGGGTTTTCCCAGGGTAAATCTTGTCTCTTATTTGTGCATTATGATCTCTACTTTTCTAATATTCTTTATGCTTGAATTTTTGAAGTATAATTACAGAAACATATTATTGAAATTAAAGTAAATTAATATTTACATCAAAAGTAATTATCAGTTTTTCAGAAATACTATGCTAGTTTCCATTGCACCAACACATGTCAATGATTCAACAATTTCCAAGGTTTGTCACCCTAAAGAGAATTAGGAATTCATAAAGGAGATTACCAAGTCAGAGTTATTGGCGGCTATGAATTCCTTCAGAAAGGATAGGAATCCAGGCCCTAATGGTTGAACCATCAACTTCTTTCTATCCTTTTCTGAATTTCTTGGTAATTACTTGCTTTGCATTGTAGATGAGATTAAGACTTTAGGAAAGATGCCTGGCTCCTTAAATTCTACTCTAATTACATTGCTCCCTAAATTTGGCCTTTTAGATAAATTGAATATTTTAGGACAATTTCTCTAGCAATATGGCCAATAAGACAATGGGAAAAATGATATCTCTTATGCCAAAGCCAATTCTTTCTAATTCTATCTTGCTCGAACAATTTGGGTTTCTTCAAGGTAGGCACATTCATGAAGTTGTGGGATCTACTGAGAAAAATCTACACACAATTAAAACAAGGAAATTTTCTACTTTAGTTCTAAATGTTGACTGGTCTAAAGCCTACGATAGAGTATCTTGGACCATACTCCAACTCTTGCTTCTACACATTGGGTTTTCTTACTAGGTTACAAAATGGATCATGTGTTGTGTCTCCATGGGACATTTTGTTGTTCTTGTTAATGGAGTTGCCTCTAATTTCTTCTCATCTATAAGAGGGCTAAGACAGGGTAGCCCCCTATCTCCTTAATCTCTTCCTTTTGGTGGTAGATGGATTAAGAAGATTAATCAAACAAGCAGCTGATGGGGGTGATTTGAATGGAATTTTTTTTGTGACTCTTTGAGGACATCACACCTACTCTTTGTTGATGATATATTGTTGTTTTTATCTAGTGATATAAGAAATTTTTATTACATTATGAGATTAATTGATGTGTTTTCTGCAGGATGCGATATGGAAATTAAGTTTGAAAAATCAACATGTTATCACCATATTCTGAGTGATGAAACTCTCCATGTTTTAGCTATGCACTATAAATTTGATTGCAGGGCAATGCTGGATGGTCTCAAATACTTGGGATTTTTTCCAAAACCCAATAATTATAAAAATAAGGATTGGCATTGGCTTATTGGTAAAGGTGAAGCACATATACTCTTTTAGTGTAAGCAGTGACTCTCTCGGGTGAGGAGATTGACAATTGTCAAAGTTGTACTCGAGGAAATTCCAGTTTATTAAGTGCTCCTAGCACAAATTCTGAAAGGAGTTATCTCCAAAGTGAAAAGCCTATGTATTAAATTCTTATGGGGAGGGTGTATGGATTCAACATGTATGGTTCTAGTTGTGTGGAAATCAAGAGCTCTTCTAAAATATTGTGGTAGTGTGGGTTTAAAGAATGGTGTCCAATTTTCCAAAGCCTTGGGAGGAAAGCCTATGTTGAACTACATTACTTCAAATATTCTATGGAGCAGAATAATGGTAAATAAATACATCTATCTTATTGGAGTTCTTGATTGGGTGCAACTACGCAACAAAAATACACTCAATGTTTCAAACCACAAGTGGGCCTTAGTTATTTCCTTCCTTATAATTGGTAATCACTTGGCTTGGAGAGTTGGAAATTGCCATTTTTGCGTGAATAGGATATAACATCATTCTTGGATGTGGCATTCAAGTTTTTCTATGTGATGGCTTTGTGGAGTTCCTTTGCATGTGTAGGTATATTTTCCTATGAGACGTTGTTGACCCTATTTGATCATTTTTCTAGCAGCGACAATAGGTGAGAGCTAAAGCTTTGGATATCCATATAGGATAGAAGGGGGTATGTTTGGAGTTTATCACTAAATTGGGCAACACCCATATTAAATTAAATGCTCAGGAAGATGAGTTGATTTGGAATTATAATCAGGAGGGGGGTGACGACATTATAAAGCTTGGGTACCAATCTATCATGGATAGAGATCCTAGAATCAATCATCATTGGTGGAAGTCCTTTTGGAAGGTACATTCTCTACCCAAGGATCTACTAAATATTTGGATGATACTTCACAGTAAGTTTCTTACCTGTGATCTTCTGCAACATCATCATTCTATGGTCCATATATATGCTTACTCTGCAGATTGGAAGGGGAAACCAACAATCATCCTTTTTGTCCTTGTGAATACACTAGAGATGTATGGGGTATGATTAAGAACAAACTTAATCTTGCTAATATCTAGCATGAAGCTACAATTGGAGACTATGTTAATAAGCTCTTCTTTGATAGAAGTTGAAAATCATGGAGATGCATCCCTTCAATAATTTCATGGGCTATTTGGACCTCCAAAGATTATATCATATTTTAGGATAATTTTTTCCCTACTTAGGTGTCTTCCTTAACAGCAGTGGCTTGTTTAAAATTTTATGGCTCAGTTTCCTCTCCTTGTGTACCCAAATAGGGAAATAATTTGATCATTAACAAATCAAAGTCATGGGCTTTCTTTGATGGAGCTAGTTTAGACAGAGGACTCACGAGTGGACTTAGATTTTCCCTATGGATTTGTGATGATGATCAATACACTTTCAAAGCTAATATAGGCACTGGAAGCAACAACTTAGTTGAGCTGATAACTTTCTTATGCTTATTTAGATTAGTTGCAAAAATTGGCTTACTCTCATTTCATGTCTTTGGATATTCCATGCTTGTTATAGGACACCTTAATGACTTGAATATAATAAGTCACTTGAATCTTATCTCTGCAGGAGCACAAATTAATGAAATTATGGTCTTATTCAACAAGATGGAGTACGCACATGTCTAGAGAGAAAATAACTTGTTGGCAAACCAATTATCAAAACAAGGACTAGAGAAGGCAACAGGAACCTACGAGATTACTCATATGGTGGATGGTAAATCATATATGGAAAATGGTTCCCTTCAACAGTTTTTGGATTAAATGCATATTTTTTTGTTGTTTTGAAGTATGGGCATTAAGTTTCCACTATTAAGGTACTTTTTGTAATGATGTATTCCCTATGGGAGGTCTTCTTACTAGGACAAATACCAATGAATTTTGGACATATAATCATCTCTAGCTTTTGAGAAATTATCACATGGACAAATTGTTGGTTTTCTCAATTATATTTTGTATTTCTGCTTGAAATGAAAAAGTGTGATTTTTTCTTGAAAAAATAAAATAAAATAATAGTTTAGTTAATTCTTATGATTTTTAAAATTTTAGCACTTGAAATGTATGATGAAGTGTTTTGAGTTTTATTATTAATGATGTTTATCAACGTTTAATTTATATGGCTACTCTAGTTATGCGAATAATCCTGTGTATTTGGGAATATGACTTCCATAATTTTAATTTAATTATCAATAATTATTAGGTGGATGCTAGAGATTTAACTTCCACAAAATAGTCTAGAATATTCCTAATAATATCTACAAATCAAGGTTAATATTTATCTCCAAAGTAGTTACACTTTTTTTTCCCATTTAATTAAATTGATTAATTAAAACCAACCTAGTTCCATCTTAAATCCAGATCTACTAATCCCCGAGAGGGATAGTCTAGGGTTAAGACAAATCTAAGTTGATACTTGATCAGGTGCTCAATATTTAGCTCAAAAATCAAAGTTATCAGAATGGCTCGAAACCTGAACGATCACGTCCATCTCGGAAAAACAATCCTAACGCAACTCATTTCATCGAAAACTGAGTTCATATGAGAAAGTTACTGTGTTATGATCGCTTTGCTAAACAGGGGAAATTTGTAAAAAAAATGCCCAGTCACTGCATAGTCAATAGTTCGTAACACTGATGTGGCAGGTGACAAGGCATGGTCAACAGTGTTCAACGATGTATCATAGGTGGACAAGTGGCACCGTTTCATTGGGTTGTACAGTTGGTGTGTTGGCACATTCTTATTGGTTTATTTGTGGACCAATGGAAGAATGCCACGTGCACGAAGGCCACCACATGGCACCTCCCAACAGCCTAAACAGAGTTCACTTCAATAAAAATTTGGTGGATTTCAGGGTCGAACCCACGACCGCTCGCACACAAACCATACGCCTTAACCACCTTTGCTACTGTGTGTTTCTTATCCCATAAGTTCACGGTTTAGATTTAAGGTTAAGTGATGTGGAGTTGCGCAGATAGGGGAAGGCCAACCCATAGGCCAACCCTCCCCCCATGTGAACACAAATATGTTAACCACAAATGGCTACATTTAACCCACCTGTCAGTTAACCACACCACTCTACAACAGTTTGTTGTTTCCGCATGTGAACGCAACGTTCCAAACCCTTGCGGTTTATTCGGCGGCTATCCACGCCAACTCCACGACAGTTTAATGCTTCGCATGTGAACACGATGCCATAACCTCTAACGGTCAGCACTCCGACGGCTCCGGCTTCGGCTCCAACGGTTAATGCGACGTTAACTCCGCATGTAAATAGGCCATCAAAAACTGCTAGATGTTACAGTTGCAATTAATACTAATTGCGGGATTATATTAATTAATCCGGGTTTTAAAATTAATTAACTGTAGTTTAGTCTGGCGGAGGTTTTGGCGGTGCCCCCAAATTCAGGCCGGCATCCAAATTTAGCGCGCTAACTAGAGTCATTCTAGATTTAGCGAAGCTTTTGTAGGAAAACACTGTCTCAATCATAGACAAGGTGATTTTCGACCAAATTGAGCTCAGAAAGAGGCGTTCTTGGCTAATTTGGACATTATAAACACGTTGGTGTAGGTATCAGGAGCCATAGAGCTTTGTAAAACAACAATTTTCTACAGTTAGCTAATACAGAGGCCCAAGCCATGGAAGCTGGACCAAGGAGATGTAGCCCAAGAGGGGTAAGCTCCTTCATCAAAACATTGTGTTAAAGTGTCTCTTTGATGGTTTGCTATACTTTGAATGTATGATATTCAATATTTTTATTTGAAGCTATTTTTCTCATGAATGTCATTTACAACTTAAGGAAATTTACCTATTTACATGCACAAACAACTAATGAAACCCCAGTACAAGAAGAAATAAGCAAGCATATGTTTAGAAATTTGTAATTGTTATTAGCACAACAAAACTAATCATACAAAAATAAATCAAGTTAGTCTCAGAGAAAAGGTTGAATTTGTTGATTGCCTAAGTTTGTGCAATTAGGGTTTTAATGGTTGCAAAATTATGATTCTTACAAGGTTAAAGTTGCATAAATGAGAAAGGAAATTATTGGTTGCAACTCCAGAGGTAATGCCAAGAAGAAAGAGAGCCACAAGGCCAAAATATCCACCACCCAAAGTTCCAATTCTAGCTGCACTTGAAACTCCTTAAGTTTTTCCTTCAACTAAGATTGAAGAGGTACAAGTAGTACCAATTTCTGAGCCTGAATCCATAGCCATTATGTCTGGAGAAAGAGAGCCTGAAAGTCCTTCTTCAGAAGAGGAAGAATTCAATAAATCTTTCTATACTTTGACTAAGATGGTTAAAGTCCTATATGAAGAGAGGAACACTAGAATGGTTGGAGAGAGTTCTAAACCTCCACATGGAGAAGGAAACTCATAGGACAAAAAAGATGAGAAGAAGGATTCTAAAGGGAATGGCGGAAAGCCACCTGCATCTCCACCATGCTCCTCAACTTCCTCGTCATCTTCATCATATCACATAGCATCATCTTCCACTACCACTACTGAAACTGTCCATACTTATTCATAAACCTCAAAAGGGAAGACTGCGTTACTTAAATTGGACATAAAATTCGAACTTCCCACGTACAATGGAGAGGTGAATGCATAAAAGTTGGAAAATTGGATTTGACGGTTGGAGGCATACTACAGAATTGAGAACCTTTAAGAAGACGTCATAAAGATCTAGTTGGCTTCACTGGGGCAGAAGGAGCTGCACTAGTTTGGTGGAAAGCAAAGACTTAAGATGAAATGAAAATCCATTGTAAGATATCCATTACTTGGGTTGAATTTTTTTCTACAATTAAAAGACAGTTTTATCCTTTAGCCTATATGCAAAAAGCCATTATGAGTTGGCATAATTTTCGGTAGCTTAAAGGCCAAACAATCCAAGATTATACACAGGAGTTTAGGAAAAGGTATTTGTTCTAAGGAGTGAATTTGAATTCCAAGACACACTGTTGAAATATATTGGGGGTTTACATTCCTATCTGAAACATACTATCCTTATGTTCAATCCAAACAATTTAAATGAGGTATGTGTGCAAGCCACGCACCTTAAATCTAGAGGAAAGAACATTCAGGAAGAGGGTAGCAAGAGGAAGCCATTCAAGGGCAAGGAGAAAGATAAGGGTGGAAAATGGAAGGGAAAGAAGAATGCAAGTGTAAAGAAATAAGGGGAGAAAATCACATGCAAACATTGTTCCAAAGAAGGGCATGATGAAGCCCATTGCTGCAAATTGCATCCCGAATTAAGGCCTAACAAACAAAACAATAAGGGAAAACAAAAGAGAACCGCTATACCACAACATGACCTTGGTTTAGGCTCTGGTGATGAGACCAATATTTCAGCCATGGTTACAAAAGGAAAAGAAATTGTTGCAAGCACTAGTTCATCACATAGTAAAAACAACACTCCAAATGAAGAGTCAAGAATGGAGTTGTTTCATGTAAGAGTGTTTTCAAATCATACAAAGATTGATGCAATATTTGATAGTGGGTCACAATCAAATTTGATTTTAGAAGACTTGTTTAAAAAAATAAACCTCGAAACTGTACCTCATTAGAAGCCATATCCATTGGGTTGGATAGTTAACAATGCAAACTTACAAGTTACAAGGAAGTGTTTATTCAAGTTCACCATTACTGGAACGTTCATTGATGAAGTTGAGTTAGATGTAGTTCCACCTGACATCTCAGGAATCATTTTGGGTAGTCCTTATTTGTATGATAGGAAACAATGTTTTATCTCCATGACAACAAATACATATTGCTCAAGAACGGGGTGGAGTACATTGTGAGAACCCATCACAAAAAGCTAAACATTTCTTTGGTTAATGCAGGGAAGATGAAGAGACTAGTAAATGCAAGTAAAAATTTTGGGCTTCTCATGATCAAGAAAACGAATGATATTGATTATGAATCTTTTGAAGGTTGTGATGATAAATTGAAATCTGATTTGTTTGATGTGGTAAGCAAGCATGGCGAGATGTTTCAGGAACCAAATGGGTTACCTACCAAGAGGGTAATTCAACATGAGATTCAGTTGCAACAAGATGTTCCACTTCCAAACATAGGCATGTATCGCATGTCGATTATGGAGGGAATGGAAATCCAAAAGAAAATTCAAGAATTTATGAACAAAGGTATCATATGCCCATCTACTTCGCCATGTGGTTTGCCCATTGTCTTGGTGCCAAAGAAGGATGGAACTTGGCGCATGTCTATGGATTTCCATGCATTGAACAAAATCATGGTAAAGAATCGTTATCCACTCCCAAGAATTGATTATTGGCTTGATCAGTTGAGGTATGCAAATTATTTCACTAAGTTAGACTTACGAAGTGGTTGTCAGCAAATTAGGATATCTAAAGAAGACATTTGGAAAACTACATTTAAAACTAAACAATGATTGTTTGAGTGGCTTGTTATGTCTTTAGGTCTTACAAATTCTCCAACTATTTTCATGAGGGTAATGAATGATGTATTAAGACCATTTCTAGATGACTTTGTCATTGTGTACTTAGATGACATACTCATATTCAAAAAATCCAGAGATGAACATGTCATGCATGTAAACAAAGTACTTGATGTCTTGAGAAAATAACAATTGTTTTTAAATATGTCGAAGTGCGAATTTGAAAAGAATTCTTTAGTGTATTTGGGACACATTGTTGGAGGAGGTGAGCTGAAAATAGACCCCTCTAAGTTTGAGGTCATTCTGAATTGGCCCAAGCACAATAGAGTTACAGAGGTAAGAAGCTTTTTAGGGGCAACACAATATTGGAGAAAGTTTATTGCTAATTTTTCTTCCATTGCAGCTCCATTACATGCATTGACAAGTGTCAAGAAAGTCTTCCATTGGGGAGATGTACAACAGAAATAATTTGATGCTTTGAAGAAAAAGATAAGTTCATCACCGGTATTGGCACTTCTGGATCTTAGACAACCATTCGAGATTCAAACGGATGCAAGTGATTATGCCATGGGAGTAGTTCTATTGCAACATGATAAGCCCATTTCATTTAATTCTGAAATATTTAATGGAGTTGTAACTAACTATCCCACATATGACAAAGAACTTTATGCATTGGTACAAACTGTTAAGAAATGGAAGCACTATTTGATGGGGAAAGAGACCATCATCCATACTGACCATCAACCATTGTAGTACTTACAATCACAGTCAAAGTTGCAGCAGTCACGACATTTTAGATGGATGTGTTTTCTACAACAATTTCATTTGGTTATTAGGTATAAAAAGGGAATCTACAATAAGGTAGTTGATATGCTTTCAAGGCCTATTGTAAATTCATCTGTTATACTCAAGCATAATTCTATTTTGCATGAAAGTTACATAGAACAATATGCAAATGATAGTGACTTTCAAGAAGTATATGCAAGTTTGAGTTAAGGAAACCAAATTGAAGAGTTAGGTTATCATGTACATAATAGTTTGTTGTATCAGTTGGGCAAGTTATGTATTCCACAGGGAGAAGAAACATTATCATAAGGGAGGCACACACTTCATTGATTGTTGGACACTTTGGTGTAGCAAGAGAGTAGCGACTCTTCAAAGATATTGTTATTGGCCACGCATGTTGGATAATGTTTCTCATTTTATAAGAGGATGTCCTTTATGTGCTACAAGTAAGCCTAGCAATAGGAAACTTGGTTTATACACTCCACTGTTGGTACTGTCACGTCCATGGGAGAGTATCTCAATGGATTTTGTAGGAGGTCTTCAATTGTCAAGGAAACGTCATGATTAGTTGTATGTAGTTGTAGACAGGTTCAACAAAATGTGCATACTAACACCATGTAAAAAGAAAATTACAGTTGAACAAACAACTCATCTTTTCTTCCAAAACATTTGGGTTCATTTTGATCTTCCTACTTCTATTGTAAGTGACCAAGATTGTCGATTTGTTGGGAATTTTTGGTCAAATTTGTGGGACATGATGGACACAGAGTTAAAGAAGAGTACAACCTTTCATCCACAAACAGATGGGAAAACCAAGGTGGTCAATTGAATAGTTATCCATATTCTTGAAGATATTGTAGCAAACATCCCAAGTTGTGGGATGAACAGTTGCATTACATACAACATGCATACAACAGGGCAAAGAATTTTTCCACAAACACATCACCATTTGAGGCATGTTATGGGTACTTGCCAAGATCGACATTGGACTTCATCTTTGAGAAAGATGTCGCCATCGATGGTCACAGTGACATCAATAAGGCAAGGAAGTTCATAGAGCAAATTCAGTTGATACATCAGACACTGTAGGAACAACTTGAGAAAATTCAAAGCAACTACAAGGCAAGGCATGACAAACACCAGGTTGATCATAAATTTCAAGTGGGCAACAAATTTTGGTTATATATTAGCAAAGAGAGACTTCAAGGGGAAGGTAAAAAGCTTAAAACAATCCGTTATGGTCCTTTTAAAATTTTGGAAAAGATTGGTAACAATACATTTAAGCTTGATTTTCCTCCTTATATGCAAATATACTTTGTTGTTAATGTTGAGAATTTTCGATTGTTTGAGCCTCTTTGATTGATGATCTAAGAGAGCATGTTTAGTTTCCATCTCTAGATGATTTCTCGCCAGAATATCTAGATGATCTTCAACAACATCTCATACTTGACAAAAGAATCAAAACTTCGAAGAGAGGGGATGTTGAATACCTTAGAGTGGGACTCAAGGGACAAAAGCCTTCTCAAGCCAAATGGTTGCAGACCAAGAAGGTGAGGGAGTTGTACCCTCATCTGTTGAACAATTGATAGTATCTTTTGGGGTCCAAAAGGCTTCTAGTGGGGAGGAATGATCAGGTGCTTAGTATTTAGCTCAAAATTAAAAGTTCTTAGAATGGCTTGAAACCTAAATGACCATGTCCATCTAGGAAAAATGATCCTAACACAACTCTTTTCGCCAAAAACTAAGTTCGTATGAGAAATTTAGTGTGTTATGATCGCTTTGCTAAATAGGTGAAATTTGCAAAAAAAATGCCCAGTCACTGCACAGTCAACAGTCTGTACTGCTGACGTAGCAAGTGACTAGGCATGGTCAACGGTGAATCACAGGTGGACAAGTGGCATCATTTCATTGGGTTGTACAGTTGGTGTGTTGGCACATTCTTATTGGTTTATTTGTGGAACAATGGAAGAATGCCATATGGAAAGCCCGGAGGCTACCACATGGCACCTCCCAACAACCTAAATAGAGTTCACTTCAACAAAAATTTGGTGGAAGTCGGGGTCGAACCCAGGACCTCCGGCACACAAACCATACACCTTAACCACCTTCGCTACCGGGTGTTTCTTACCCCATATGTTCACGATTTATATTTAAGGTTAAGTGATGTGGAGTTGGGTGGTTAGGGCAAGGCTAGCTTGTAGGCCAACCCTCCCCCCATGTGAACACAAATACGTTAACCAAAAACAGATACAATTAACCCAACGGTCAGTTAACCACACCACTCTGCAACGGTTTATTGTTTTCGCATGTGAACGCAACGTTGCAAACCCTTGCGGTTTATCCAGTGACTATCCAAACCAACTCCGCAACGGTTTAATTCTCTGCATGTGAACATGATGCCATAGCCTCTAATGGTTATCAATCTGACGACTCCTGCTCCAATGGTTAATGGGACGTTAACTCCGCATGTGAACATGCCATCAAAAAATGCTAGATGTTACGGTTGCAGTTAATGCTAATTGCAAGATTATATTAACTAAGCCGTGTTTTAAAATTAATTAACTGTAGTTTATTCTGTCGGACGTTTTGGTAGTGCCCCCAAATTCGGGGCGGCCTCTAAATTTAGCACGCTAACTGGAGTCATTCTAGATTTAGTGGAGCTTTTGTAGGAAAAGACTGTCTGAGTCATAAAGAAGGTAATTTTCGACCAAATTGAGCTTAGAAAGAGGTTTTCTTGGCTAATTTAGACATTCTGAACACATTAGTGCAGGTACCAGGAGCCATAGATCTTTGTAAAACAACATTTTTCCACATTGAGATAATACAGAGGCCCAATCCATGGAAGCTGGACCAAGGAGATGTAGCCTAGGAGGGATGAGCTCCTTCATCAAAACATTGTGTTCAAGTGTCTCTTTGATGGTTAGTTTTACTTTGAATGTTTGTTGTTCAGTGTTTGTGTTTGAAGCTATTTTTCTCATGAATGTCATTTTAAACATAAGGAAATTTACCTGTTCACATGCACAAACAACTAAGGAAACCCCAGTACAAGAAGAAATAAGCAAGCATATGTTTAGAAATATGTAATTTTTATTAGCACAACAAAACTAATCATACAAAAATAGATCAATACTCTTGCATTCCATATTGGATTTCCTCAAGCCTTTAAATATGCTTCATCGTAATAGATACCATATGCTATACAATACCATGGGTTGTAAACTACCATCCATAACCATCAAATGACTAACTCAAACATATCTTTATAATTATTATTTTTTTAAATTTTAATTTATTTTAAATATTTGACCTTTATTACATAAGGTTTTATAACAACACGGTATATTGGGATGTACAAGTGGTATATGAAGTGAGTTATAACATAATGTTTTATAAAAACAATGTATATTGGTCTGTACAAGTGGCATATGAAGTGAGTTATGGTTTTTTGAGCACATGGTATTGGTAATTTATGGTATTGGCCCATAGTATTGTAACAAAGTCTCTTTACAAATTAAGAATCTCTATGCTAAAGTGAGATAAATCTCCATTATTAAAAATATTCTTCCAAATTTATTAAAATGCATATATGTTTAACTTATATATATCAATTCTTTTTATGTACAATTCCTCAAGAAATTTCCAATCTTATTTATGTACGAATGATTTGGTTAATGATAGAAGTGTCATGTGTTGGCACTCTTCAAGTTGAGCTTGGCTCACCTCAGAGATGCTCATTTTCTCCATATTTTTTCTCTCCTAAATTTTAGTTGGTATCAAAGAAAGGCTCATGGTGGATTTGGGTTTGTGATAGTGTGGTGTGGCTGCTAGGATGGTCTCATTGAGATAACTTCTCATGCCTGTGAATGGTATCACACCTGTGCGTGGTCTCAGTGCCTGTGCATGACCTTAGTGCGATAATTGCTCGTGAGGATGAGCAGTCACTAATTTTGAAACAACGGTTTGTGGTGGAATACTACATGAAACTCTACTTGTGTGAAGTATAAGCCGCTAATTAGAGTGGCTATATGTAAGTTTTTGACCAATGTGTGTGACAGAAGAGTTGATTGTGTGAAAGAGAGGCTCGTTTGAATAATGGCGCGTGGTGGAGTTCGTCATTTCCTGTGGAAGTGTGGATCTATGCAAGTGCCTCGTAGATCATGTTGGCATCCTATATCAATAGGTTTCATTTTTCATGATTGACAGTGGAAGTGCCAAAAATGTTCATCCTTTTTATGCTGCAAAAGTTCCATTTTTGAAGAATTTCACAGTTAAGGGAGGGCCAAACAACTTAATCTTGGCCTCCCTAGGTTTAAATTGCTTGTTTTAGAAGATAGAGAAAGAAAATCTGTCAAAACTGTTTAAACTTGGCAGATTATTAGCTAGGTAGAGAATTAAGGAGCCCAACTGCTTAATCTGGGCCCTTGGAAGAAATAAGGGTAGTTTTTAGATAGGAGGACAGTTTAAAAAGAAAAAGGCAATCAGGGTTTGCAAGTCTAAGTGCACCCTTCCTGAAGTAATAAAAAATGCTAGGTGTATTAGGCTGGGTAGGTAGCCTGGGGTTGCAGAAGCAACATCATCTTCAGTTTTGACCTAAACAAAGAAAGCTCATATCATTAGAAGCAGGAGTGATGTGGGAGTTGTTTGATGGTACAACAAGGAAGCATGTCTAACTCCCCCTTCATCCCCTCAGAAATCATTCACTAACATCCCATCAAGGACTTTGGGATCTGCCCAAAAGGTCCATTTTCACTCCATTCTGGTTGAAAACCAAGTTGACTTCTGAAGTTGACTTACTGGAAAGAAGCCACATTTCTTGTGTAAAATCTTTTCCCCATATCCTATTCAAATCACATATCTAAGTTCCAGATCTTGAACTTGGCATCATTTCCCTTACATTTCCACTTCACCAAGTCATATTAACTCCTAATTCTACTATATAGCTCCCTAACTATTTTCCCATCCCTATTCTACAAAAAACTATATAAAAAACCCCAAAAATACTAAATATTCATCCCATGGCAACTATAGCTTGATAACAAGAGTTCGGAAATATTAGGTTCATTTGGGATCTAATATTAGCCTTTCCGCATTCACTTACCCTTAGGATTTGTTTAACACCCTGTTAAATAAATAACTGTTTTCAGCCACCCCCCCCCCTGCACACATTTTTGGGGTTTTATTAACATTCGATTGATAAAACAGCCAAATCCCGAGCGCGCATTTAACCCAAAACTTAAGGTTTTAACCCACCCACAGCCGTGAAAAATTTCCGATTATCAGGCACGTTGTTCTGCTAAAACCTGATCGTTTTTCCCTCCCGTCCACCGTTGGATCACTCCCCACAGATCCAACGGTCCTCATGCATATTGGCCGCCCCTTCATAGCGGTTCGATAGTACCCGATGGACGACGGTTTCACCGTCGTACACCGGGACTGCTGTCGGCTGCCTATTACATCGGGCTGCCCCTGACAGATACCGCTCCCGTATCAAAAGTGGTCCGACACAAACCGCTTACCGCCCTCCCTTGTTGCTTACATCAGCACATGACATTTCCGCCACATTGCCGCCACGTCGCCTGCCACTGTACTGTACCTGCGCCCTGTCGCCCGCTGACGTCATCATCCACGTCAGCTTCCACATCATCTTCCATACCCGCTACCCGACAAAAAATACGTCATGATGACGTCATCCGAGGAAAGCGCCAAAAGCGCCAAATTTCCATCATTTGGTTAAAAGTCGTGAAAACGACTATTTTTGATTTATTTCTGTTTTCGCTGTGTGAATGACGTGCATACAGTTTCCGCTATTTGCACTCTCAGAGCCTCTACAGACTGTCAACCTGCAATTCTGCTCTGCAGCAGCTCCGCAGCTCAACCTGTACCTGTCAAGTTCCCTCAGCGCCCTGTAAAGAGGTATTTATCCGCATTTCACCCGAAAGCCATGTTTTTTCTCTGTTCAAAATTACCGAAGGTACCTGCATTTTTCTCCATTAGCACTCCTATCAATCCTCCCCTGTTCGGCATTCCTTATCGAGCCGGTAATTCACAACAAACTTGCAAATTTCAACCCGTCTCCTCTGCAAACAAGCTATTCCTACACTCCGTTCATCTATATTCGCTCACAGACTACATGAATCGCTCAAACTTTGAGTTAAACCAGCCGAGCACCCTATTCCGATTAATTGCAACCTATTGTCCTAAAGGGGAACCCTCAATTTCCCTTTCCCTTTGCAGACTTTTGCCCCGTTGGGTGAAATCCAACTCCACTTCTCTCGGCGCTCAGTCCACAGAGCCTGCAATTCAACAAATGTTGTGTGAAGAATCCAGTCAAAGGGCTGTAAATTTGTTATTCATCATAAACTGAATACACAGAAATTGGTTTGGGAAAGAAAGTCAATTTTTCAGACTGTTGTCAATATCCTCTGAGCTTAAATTTCACTTCTTATTGCTGTTCGACACCCACATTGCATCCATACCATCACTATCCGATATGGAGACTCCAGTAGCCTTGAACATTGCTCCTTTAAATGCTCCACATATGGACTTAGAGTGGCTACCATTAGCAGACAGAGACTTTCAGATCAGAGATATGATGGGCCTTACTACTTACCTCAAAGCTGTGGGCCAATTCAAACACAATCACAGGAATAACACTGATATTTTGGGGATTTGGCAATCCAGCATGCCCCTCTATTACCTTCCAGAAGTCAATGTGCTACCTGATTTCATCCACCTATGCCATGCACACTATGAACCCACTCTGAGGGCAATTCTCAGGCCAGATGGGTCTGTGCTCTTCTATATCACTCCTCAAGCTATAAATGAAATGTTGAACTTTGAGCCTCCTCAGACTCTGGTTCCCCTCACAATGAAACTCTTGGTGGATCAGGGTGCAAGGCTCTCCAACGCAGAAATATCAAGAGCTGGTCAACTATTTATGAAGCCAGAGTGCCAATATGATCATCCTCCTCCCTATCATCAGGTTTCATTTAATGAAATAGGCCAGCTCATGGTGGACATGATTTCATACATCTTAGGATGTAAAACATGAGAATTTGTGGATGAGACTGTATTCTTTCTCCTAACCATATTCACCCCAGGGCAGCCCCCTGCTGTGATGTATGATTATGCCACATTCATAGCAAACAAAATACATGAACAATTCATGATGATGGAGAGAGAAAGATTGTTTAAATACACTTCTTATATATACCACTTGTTGATCTACTATCACCCAGATAGTTTCAAGGTTCCGCTCAGGAGATTAGACCCAAAGGGAGAGAGGAGATCTGTTGTGTATTGGACCTCGGTTTTCCATGAAGTCCACCATTCTCCATACACATATTGTGAGTTTATTGACCTATTCATTTACCCTGCTACTTGCCTATGGATGGTGACTCCTCCTACCAGGATTACTATTGAAATGCAAAGGATCTTGCATCTTTCTAAAGGCTACAACATTGGTGATTGGTATTTCTACCAAAACCACACAGTAATCAGAATTTATGGGTGCGAATTGTCTCCCTACAAGCTGCCAAGATATGTCCCTATGAGACTTTTTGCCTTGGAATATTTCAGGCAATTCAGTCATGCAGACTTAACCCATTTCCATGGAAAAAACAAGAAGGCACAGCTTAAAATCAAACACCAGTTGGGTCCCTTTGTTTTCAAAAAAAGGGAAGAAGCATGGAAAAATGCAGACAACATGCTAGGACAAGAACTCATGCTGAAACAGAGCTTCTACTGGGCACCATATGACCCTGAACACTTCA